>OMOT01077216.1:0-12114 GCA_900312575.1 Acanthochaenus luetkenii | reverse complement strand
CAGTGGATACACCATCGCAGCGTCCCTACCGTGCAGTGGACGTGGGTGCTGCCCCGGCTCCTACGGTCGCCAGCTCCTGCCCTAGCCCCTACGGCCATCATCTCCTGCCCTGGCTCTTATGTAGACTTAGGTGTTGCCCTTTCCCCTACGGTCGTTACTGCTGGCCATTGTCCCATCCCTGATGCTGTTACTACGCGATCGCAGACCCTGGTTCTGTGGACACCATTGCCGACCATCTGTCTGCCTCTATCGCCTTATCTGTTTCCTATGTCACTTTCACTACCTATGCTATTGTTCCACTGTTTGTCCCGGCACCTATTGCATGCTCAGCCATCCTGGTGGGGGATTTCTCTTTGACTCGGCCCACCCAAGGTTGCTTCCATTGTTTTACCTAATAAGGTTTTCGTGGAAGTTTTTCCTTGCATGCATCGAGGGTCTAAGGCTGGTGGTGCCGAGTAGTTTAGGCCTTGTAGAATAGGTAGACCTGCTATGTCCTGCACTGTTCTGTTTCTGTGTTTGTCTTATACTATTCTGTAATTCCTTTGATTGATGTTCAGGTAGATCTAGTTTGGCATATTTTCTGTAAAGTCGTTTGAGACAGGCATGCTTGTGATAAAGGGCTATATAAATAAATGAACTTGAACTTGAACATTACAATGACATAACTACTGAGTAATATAAAAGTAAAAAAAGGTGCTTTTTACCGAGCTAGGCCCGTTCTGGAGTTTCTGGAGTTTTTGCTATTTGTGTAGTTACTATGGAGTACGTTTGTATATCTATCTAAATATTGTACATAGTCAGTATTGGTGTGTCTTTTCTCAAATATATAATGTTTTATTATATGTATTCTACATTATAAGCAAATGAAAACCTAATGAAATAACATTGTTTCTGCAGAGGTGTCATCACGTTCTGTATTGAATGTCCCTCCCCTCTGTGGAAGATAAACCAATGGACAGTGTGTTTCTTCTGTTTTCAACTAGTTTTCAGAAGTGTGTGGTAGTGCCACTTATCTTATACAATTACTAGTAAAAGCACCTATTTTTTAAAACTTGCAAATTACTCAGTAATTACCAGTCATTTTAATGCTATAACTAGTTATTACATCTATTTTACCTGGATATTACCTGGTTATTTCTGGTCATTACTGCAACGGGCACTTCAGAGGGTAAACCCTCAAAAAGCTACAGGCCTCGATGACGTGCACTTAGGAACTGTGCGGAACAGCTAACAGAGGTATTTATGAATATTTTCAATCTGTCTCTATCTCTGTCAACAGTCCTCAAGTGCCTGAAGACATGTGCCCCCCACCCCCCACTTTTAACTCTGCACTCTGCGTACACACATACAAGACTATAGGTTAGATCAAAAACTGTGCAATATCTGATTTATAGGATTGTAAACAAAACTATAAGTCATATATCTACATTACATCACTTTACACATTACACATATTATTGTACATAGCTGTTAATTGGTTAAAATGTAATCCTGTCAATCCATGACCCTGTTTGCCCTATGCTTTTTTTAGATTGGTTTTAGCCTGTATGCATACTTTAAATCGTATTTCTAAATGTTTTTTTAAAATATGTGAGTACATTGAGAGCAATGCTAACCGGAGTCTAATTCCTTGTATGTGTACATACGTGCCCAATAAAGCTGATTCCGATTCTGAACTACAGTAGTAGGTTGTTAGGTTTTACATTGCAATGTCAACTTCTACCACTTGGTGACGCGCTTTGAGGTCTCGTTTAAATCTCCATTGACGTCACTTTGAATGGCTGGGGGCGGAGCCCAACTGTAAGACCGACCCAGCATGTGTCTAATCAGATGCGACCATTTAGGTTCTAAATCCCATGGCGGACCAATCAGGACTGCGAAAATGTAAGGATCTCGCTGTGAATCAGCCTCCGTCCTATCCATACCGTAAAAACGTCCCTCTCAAAGTTCCTGGTCGGGGAAGAGTGAAGGGATCTGAACGAAGGAAGGGAAAAGGGGTGAAATTGAGCTCAACGGATACATATTTAGACACAATATACCCGGAAGGACTGTTGTTAAACAGAAGCCAAGGTTCGGTACTATGTAATATTTTTACAAGTTGTATTAGCTGGCTAATGTTTAGCTAACTAGCGGCGATGGTTCAGCTGTGCTGTTAGTTTTAATGTGTAACGTTAGCTTGGCGAGTAGCTAGCAACCTAGCTAGGCTAACGCGTAAACTCATTGATTGCCCCAGTCCGCTAATGAGAGATACTCGTAATCTCTGTAAATTACAGCGTATACTGTTAATAACTTATTGTGCTCGTTTATGTTCATTTCTATTCCTGCAATCGAAGGTGCAGCACGGAAAATCAAGGTCTTGACTGCCTGAGAACGTCAAAAAATACAGAAAATGGCGGAGCCGGACAAATTAAACATCGACTCCATCATTCAGCGTCTCTTGGAAGGTGAGGAGGGCCCGCATCTCAGACCTAACCCAATACTAATTGTAAATGGTAGTTACATGTGTTTTTCGTCGGCTAACGTTAATGCTAGCTAAGTAACATGGATGTTGAGCTTGCTTGGAGCGAGTTGTTGGATATGGTCGAAATTATGTAGGTAGATCAACACTGCTTTTTTCATGTCGTCAATATGATATTTGATTGAGGAGGTCGCCTACAGTATTGTTTTAGCTCTGTCTGTTTTTGTGAGAAATTAATTGCTACTGTGTGTTGCATGTGAATGAAGGGGAAATGGCTACACAGTTAGGCGGAGTAGCATAAGAAGGAGGGACCCCCCCACCCCACACACACACACACAATTTCTGTAAAATACAGGTTGGTGCTGGTTGGTAAGAAGTTGAATTGTAATGACAGCCAATAGGTGAAGGGATTGCAATGCATTAGATGTTTCCACCCAGGAGGTGAGGCTGGGCTGGTGTTTAGTGACATTGGACTGTTGAATCCACTCCCAAAATAACAGAAATGCCCAGTATGTTTCTGACCAATTTTAGTTGGTATGTCATATGTTACACTGACATTGCTGGAGGATTTGTGTGCACAAATGTGCAACATTAAAGTAATGGGCTATTGTGAGATATGGATATTTGCATTCTTTCATCCCAGCTTACTATAGCTTGTCTTCTTCATTGATTGAGTGGTTTTGACCCCATTTGTTCACCTTTCACCAGGTGCTTTTCAGTTACATGGGTGGTAGACTGTCCAACATAGTGCTTACTGTTGTGTAGTTGAGCAGTGTAGGAACTGATTACAATTTGCAGCCACAGCCTTCCCCAGAAGGATGCTTTAATTAGGAATGTGCATTTGACCTGATTTCCCTGTTCGAGTACTCTCGTGAAATAAGTAACGAGTACTCTGTAATGGCCCCTGTTTCAGAATCCAGGAAATAGGTACTCTAAATTATTGACAACGTTTTTAAAAGGCTGTGGTGTCCTTTAAGAAAAAATCTAAAAGACGGTGACTTAACGCTACCAAAACAACACTCCCAAGTGTGTTTTATCCAAACGGAAAGGCACAGTAGCATTACAATGCAGCTGGAAACATGATCCACTCACTCCAATGCCGCTGTGTCGGGTATCATATGAAACTAGACACCCTACTCTTTCAAAAGCTAGCAAGCAACCAATAGCCCATGCTACACAACTCATTTGATGGCCAACCTGGCAATGCTATTATCATCAAAAGCAATTAATATGTTATTATATATACATGGTTATTTGTATAATATGTGAGCTCATTATGGATGGGGTTTTAGCCTTTTTTTTTTCTTTACTGATTGGTTCCTGTTCTAGATCTGCTCATCCAATCAGCAGGCACCATGAAAAAAAAGAGAGAATATATCATCATTTCCGTTTACACACCCCCCTATCCCTAGTGCTCATACTAACATGAGACAAAAGTTGTTTCCGTGTCGTGTGTATTGAGAATGCACTACAGTGAGGAAGGCCCCCAAACCATATCTCGCTTACTGTAGGTCCCCCAAAAGTCTAGGGCCGGCCCTGACTTTCTTAGCGCATATGTTTCTGTCGATGCTTTTGAAAGTCTTGTGTGCATAATAAGTGATTTCTACAGTGAAAATTAGTAAATGCTAACATCACAAAAATCACCCTTGAAAGTAATTATTCTTCACATCACGTCAGGTGAACATTTGGGCTAATCAAATAATAAATAAATAAAAAAACATCTGCTCTGAGGCGATGCACATTACATTTTGTTTAAAAATAATAATAATTAAAACTTTGTTTCAATATTTTTACGTGAGGATCGATTCTCAAAAGGATATGTCAGGGTCGGAAGTATCGACACATCAGTATCGATCCGCCCATCCCTAGTGGAGATGAGTGAACGAAAACGCACTGGTATTTGGATGCACCTCTGCTTGGTATTATTCCAGGGGTTCATGATTATGTTTTATGTACCGTTTGTGGGCTTTTTGGCTCATCTGCCAATGGCCGGTAAACTGAAAATATTTATTTACTGGCCACAACATTTTTTGCCGGCCAAAAAACTGCATCATACATTACTTTACAAAAAATATGTACCTTAATTTTTTTGTATGCAAATTCATCTTTACCATTACTTTAAAGAGACAATTATGAATACATAATATACTTTTTGCAACTTTGCTTACCAAAAATTCAGAGTAATAAAAAAAAAACCACAATGAATTATATTGCACAGGAAATAATCAAACAGCTGGAATTAGAATTTGGTCATTTTCTTCTCAAAAACGGATTCAAAATGTTTCAGCTATCAATTCATACGGTTCGCACCTCATCACCAGACATGTCAAAACCCTGCTCAATATGATCCTTAAAATTAGGCCTCCGACTATGCCATCAGCGTGCCACAACTAAACGGCAGCACTGGGTTGTCACTAGGGGTGGCTTCACGATTAGATTACGATTAGACTACAAAGCATCTCAATTTCTGATTACAAATATATACTGTATATACATATTTTATCCCCTTTTTATCCTAATTTTGTGATCCAATTACCCCGTACTATCCTACGTCCCCCATGTCAATAAAATAAATACAATCAGGTGAATTAACTTTTGTTTAAACAGTTTTGTAACAAACGAGTCACTTAATATAAACAGCTACCTCTTTTCAAATAAATGACAGCTTTCTTTTCAATCAGTGAAAAAATACTATTAAAAGGGGATTATTTTTTTTGTACTGCATATCAAAATAAAAAGCTATAGAGAAATTGTGCCTGTTGCTTTAAGAGTGTTGCATTCTGGGTAGTTACGGCAGACTTGTTTTTCATGTCCATATACATGCGAACATGTGTTTAGCGGTCAGTAAAGACAGCCAGCCCAGTGAAATGTACCATACTTATACTTATACACTTATACTCTTTATATTATTGGTAGACTTAAGAGGTAATAAATGCTCTGCCCCAAGAGAGAAATATATTTTGACTCCTGATATCCAGAAAAGAACCGGATAATAGACTAAGTTAAATGTTACCCAGTTAGGAGCCAAAACGTATATGTTTATGACCAGAGGTTGTCCCTACGGTTCCGAGCAGGTAACAGCAGCCTGGATGGCTACAGGGCATTGAACAGTTTAATCAGCTGGTTCGCTGTAGACTGGAGGGTTCAAAATGTGCCGCCGGACCACCGGGCAGATGGTAATGTTGAGTTAGCCGTCACTTCAAACTCAAAACCACCTCTCAGTATAACGCAGAACTCCGTGACATTTCTCTTCATGTTTTCTTTTTAGTGGTTTAATGCCAGGTATGTGTTGCCACATCTCTCTAATAACGTACAACAACGCAGAACTTTCTGGACAGACCGCCATTGAGTATAAAGTGAGAGCTGCTGATGTCATGATAGGCATGGTGGACAGCGTGGGTCAAAATAGTCTCAGCCGGTATAAGCACAGAAAAAATACAGCGATGTATTCCAAATTATTTATCGGCCAGCAAATTTACCCACATTTGGCACTTGGCGGGTGTTAATTTTGGACCCTGGGTTTCACTATTGACATGACCCGGACTACACAGTGAGTTTTTTTTCTTTCAGTCTCTGTTCTGGCTGGCACCCCAGTTAAACTTTATCAAACCGCTACATAAAAAATGGAGGTGGAGGAAGAGGAGTGTGTCTGCACCTCTTCTGAGGGGTCAGAGGAAGATATGCAAATGTGTTTATATATATATATATAAAGGCGGTGTTCAAGTTGTCCCAATCTATGTAACAGTGTGATTCCACTTGTCATTTTGAAAATGCACCTGTCCTGTGGGTTCATAATCTTTGTTGTCGTGCTGTTTGTCACGTTCTGTTATTGGTTGAGAAATAAATAGCTGGATAAATGCCAATTCTAAAATTGTTATTAATTGCACTACTTTTGTTAATAACTTGACAGCACTTTAATGTGTATTATATTAACACGTTCAATACGCATGCTCGTGTATTTCCTGTCTTTCACCTTTTATTTTAGGCACACAAAATAATTTTCCCAGCCACAATGGCCGTTTAAAGTTACCTTCGGCCCCTGATTATCTTGGGCCTGAGCCTTCTGTTTGTTTACCTTCTTAAATATAGGCACTTTTCTGTTGAGCTGGTGGAAGTGATTGGGATTATTCACAAATATGTATGTTCAGCCAGTGCCTCCGTAGAATTTGACTTTGACTGTGGACACTGATGGCTGCATGAGTGTTTTGTACATGGATTGTTTTACTTGGGCCATGATATGGTTGTCTGCCAAGTGCAGGAGTAAACAAACGAGCCTAAAAGTATTTCTATCCTCTTATGCAACTCAGCTGACCTTTTTGTCTCCAATTGTAGCTTCACTGCTGAGAATAACCAATAGTCATTTAATGTTACTATTTTGTTAATCTAATCTGTCCAAGCCTAGAGTAAACTCACTAAGTTCAAGTTCATTTATTTATATAGCCCTTTATCACAAGCATGTCTGTCTCAAAGGACTAAGTATAACTGCCCCACTGCATGGTGCTGCACTGAAAGATTGATAGATTATCCAACGTCAGGTCAAACTCTTACATGGACAGCATGGTAACCTACCTGGCTGCTGACTGTGTTTAAACCAATTAAATGTGTTTGGATAAAGAGCTGTATCAATTGGATTAGCTACATAGTCAGATTTAGATGAACTCTGGGAGTGTGTGTGTTGCTAATAGCATGTCCAAGAGGCGTGACGTCACATAAGCCTACCCAGAATGCCCCGCATTGAGGAGGAGACCTGGACCAAACCAACTGTTGATTCCAGCACCCCCGACACCCCAACGGCTAGGGCTGTGCGATGTGGACAAAATCTTCTATCACGATATGGGTAATTTCATATCACAATAACGATGTATATCATGATATTTGTTTTCTGTAAATTTGACGAAGCATTTGTCCATACAAAATAACTACATGCCTCTAGGACTGGGTATCACCACTGATTTCCCGAATCAATTCCGATTAGCTAGGTCCCAATTCGTTTTTCGATTCAATATCTATTTGGTTAGGGATGTTTCAGTTACAATACCACTTTTGCTTGGCTATGAAAGACATTCTCAGATAACTAATGCTGTAAATTGTACAAGGAACCCTCTAACCTGGTGCATTATTCAAATCATCCCCAGCTCACACCTCAGCACCATGGGTGCTCAAGCTTTCAGTTGCTCAGCTCCCAGGCTCTGGAACTGCCCCCTCACATCTGTCAGTCTGATTCCATAACTTTAACTGTACCCTGTGTCTCATTGTATTATATTTCCTGTTTGTTTTATTTTAACTTTGCTGACTTTCTTTTTCTCAAGACCACTGTTTTTAATTTTGACTGTTTTATGCCCTGTAACGTGACCTTGGGTGTCTTGAAAGGTGCCTTCAAATAAAATGTATTATTATGACAGTTACTGTAACTTGAAATGCTCCAAGATTTCTCCATATTTATTTAGGCGAGATTCCCAGTCTATATTCTCTGTGGCTTTGGTGACTTTATACTTGTTTGTTACCATGCTTCTAAACAAACGTGGCGGAAACGCGAATGGCGAAAATGGTGTAAACATAATAAGTGTCCTCAGGCCACGTTGAGCAAAGAGCCAAAGGCTGGCCACGTGAGACTAACGGGGTTAAAGCTTCACGCAGCCACGGGAAGAGGCATATATTAAAAGATCGACCTCTGGATTTTATGAATCAATATAGATTTTTTTTTTAACCCAACCCTACATGCCAAAACGAATTTTCCCATTAAAACAACTACTCTAGTTGATTGTTTTATTCACAATATGCTGGTGAAACATGCATTGATTGCCGTTTCTTTTTATTATTATTTTTATTTCCCATTTCTCCCTTAACACAAAAATGGGAAATAAGACACAGAAATTGAAGAAAATAATAAAAAATGGAATAATTAGCGCAATAGTGTTTTGTTCTGTCGCACTGCTCCGTGTTTGTTATTCCAGTCCACGCCCGTAAAGCAGTTCTGCTTTTTTGCAGCAATGGCGATAGAAACCATCTACTTATAGACATTTTTCTATCGTCCCACGATATATATAGTCATATCGAACAACCCTACCAACACTTTTCTGTTGTGCTGGCCCGACTACCCCATGATCAATATAGTGAAATGCCCTTTGTCTGTACCCCTCTCTCATACTAGGCTCACTGGCAATGTGGCTATCTCTTTTAGCTCAGATGAAAAATATAATCAAACTTCTACTTGCATATTTATGTTGGTTAGTCAAACAATCATATTTTTTACTATTGCCAGAAATAATTTCCTCAGCAGGAACAAATATTCCAGTGTCAGTGACACTAGACTTTACATTTCCCTATTTACCAAAAGCTGCCATACATAATGTGAAATTTTGATCTCCAACGGGATTTTATTTATTTTATTCCTCCTTTATGGGTTTCCATGATGTGGTGTTGTGGTTGATGCATTAGCACTGACATAAAAAATATCCTGCACTACACAGCCTCTACTGAGGTATGTGAGCTAGTATCTTGTTATGACAATCTGCTAGCTGCCAAAACTAACACATTATTCCATTACGGATGTCAATTCCAATCATCAATGACCTGAGTTTGCTGAAAAACATTTACTTTTTGTTTTTACTCTGGACATGGCAGATTCATACTAGAAATTACAGATGCAGATACAATGACGGGACCTCCCGCAGTAAAACAAATCCAGTTTGAATAGGGCTTAAGTCTGCACCCACAGTTCTCCTGTTGTAATCATCCATTTTAGGCATGCTTGGCTTGGCTTGTTTGGCATTTAAAGCTGATAGATTCGGCTGTATATTAACTGTTGAACATCTGACAACTGTTCAATCAATCCCACCCACATGTTTATTAGTGGAAGCTTTGCTCACACCCAGATAGGAAATACATTTCACTGGAAACATTCGAGGCAGTTCTGTCCCCAGTGTACATAAACCATTGAAGCGGAACTAAACTGTGTTTTGGCTAAGGTACATGTACTCTGGAAATTCATTTTTAAAAAATCTATAAGATATCTAGGGGTTGCTGAGATACGGTCACTTTTTTTCTTTCTTGAGATTTGACCTTACAGTCAGTACTATACACAATTAGGCCTGTTTTTGCACTTAACCATAGGCATGTTTCATGGCATGCCAGGTTGATTGTTTTTCTTGTCTGTGTGCAACATGTGCTCTTGTGTTTACTGCACTAACATCTCTCCTAGATAGAATGTCTGTTGTAAGAAGGTGGCAAAGATAACAGCACACCAAGAGCCCTAGAAAAAGCTATATCAATATTTGATATTTTGACAGTTCTACCAAGACTGTATGCATGCAGGGATTGTATTGCATCATTAGCTCACTTGTATTGAATACAACCAAGTACTATCACAGTTCATGTTGGTACTTACATTTGTTTGCTCAAACATTCTGATATGCACCTAAGTAAATTGCCCACTTGTTTGGTTATAATACATGTATCCATGCATGAGACCACCACATAAGCACACCAGCACACAAAAAATAGGCTACTTTTCATTACATGCAGGTGATGCATGGGTGTGAGCAGGATGGGGGTGCAGCCTGCATAACCGTTTTGAACCTGTTGCCCTCATGCCCTATCTGCTGCAGGCTGTTTATAGGACATACCTGCATCTCTTTGGGGAGATGGAAGTTTAGGAAATTAAAGTCAGTTTATACAGTGAGCAGTATTTATAGTGTTAACATTTTGTATAACTGATGTCAGCAAGTACTCAATGAATTGTTGAAGTACGTGTCTCATAAGCCATAATTCTTTCCATCCTGAAAAATAGCTTTTTTTTGGTACAGAACATTTATTTTTGGCGAAAGCACACATTTAAAAATAAAAATAGGGAAAAAAATAGGCTGCCCTTAAGCTTAACCGTTCTTCACAGTTGCTACAGACACTTTGCCGACCAACATTTTGTGCTGGGGATACCTGGACCGGCACATCAGGGTGCTCATCCCGTTCTGTGCCATCACCCGCATCAGGCAGGAGTTCCTTGAAAATGGGGGAACCTAAATGGGTCCATTGATTTATTTGCTCTACCATTATCCACAGCCATATCTATAAAAAAATTGGTTCTTATTGGTGCAGGATGGCTTTATCATTAGGGAGTAAAAACTATAAGGGATACAAATGTTATGTCATTCATCCTCTATTTCATCAGGTGAGTCCCATGGAGATAGAAATATCATTTTAAAGGAATGTGTTACCCTAAATCAAACCAGTTATATTTGGATTAAAATAACATATTTCATCCCATAAACTAAATTAAATAATTGAATCCATGGATTTTTCAAGATTTAGAGGTTTTGAACCCAGCTCTGCCAAATCAAGTTATTTGCTCCAGTAACTCCAATTCCCAAGATACACCATCACACCCCTCCCTTTGGAAAGGGATAGGTTTGTGTAGAGAGGCTAACGTTAGCCAAGGTCAAAAACACGTTAGCTAGTGTTTACGTTCCTTACTTCTCTGAAAGTTGCCCTCCCGGTCCCTGTGGTTTGGGTTGCTTCTTCCAATTGCAGCAACTGTTCTGGTGTGTATTTCTTTTATTTATTTATTAAGATGTCATCTTCTAAGTCTAACACCGTCTTCTCCATCTGCCATCATCATCTTCAATTGGAGGGATCGGATGGACCAGGCAAAATAAAATGTTTACCCTACCTACTTTCACAAGAGCTGAAGCGTACTGCTCTATGGGAGCCGAAGGCAAGTATTTTCCCTACTCGCGTCATAGGGGAGGACTTTGACTTTTAAGGAAGACATTAGGCTTGGGACGGTGTTAGAATAAAAAAATAAACTGTTTGATTTGTTGCCCAATACTGGCTTACACGGTAATATCAACTTCTCACCACAAGATGGCGAACTCACGAGATTCTGCTACCTACAATGAATCGCTTGGATCCATTATGTGAGCGCATCATAAAAAAACACGGAAGACACCCAAGTGTGTCACATATTGGCTTTTATTCCTCAACACAAACATTAAATCATTCTTTGAAAAAGTTTACCATGTTAAATGCAACAGTAATATTTGGAGTTTAAAAACAACATGGCCACTAAAATGAACTGATCAAAATGCATAGCATAGGCATCTAAAACTAGTATACACTTGTCTTGGTAAATCAGTTCCTTACAAAACGTGCTTGACATCAAAATAAATAATAAGGCTCCAGCCTAGTGCAACAGGTAAGCCAGGGGTGTCCAAAGTTTTTTTTAGTGAGGGCCAAATTCAGAAAAATAAACAAAGGGCCGGGCCACACACTAGAGGTGACATATTGACACATGAATACTGTGTGTATTTCTAACTCACCTATAATGTGAAGAACATTGCACTCAGTGGGAGCAGTGATGCTGTCCTTTGGATTGAAGGATGGCTGACATGTCAGGAGAAAGTTTGGTGGTTGAGACACGAAGGACTTCACAGAGATGGCTATCGGTCATTCTGGTTCTCAGTCTGCTTTTGTTCTGATTTAACAGAGAAAATGTTTCTTCACATATGTATGTTGAGCCGAACAGGCTCATCATTCTTTTTGCGTGGCGTCTCATCAGAGGAAACTTGGTATTATCCAAACTCTGATAGAAGTCAGGGAGGGAGAGAAGCTGATGTTGACTCTTCAGAGAATCATCACATTGCATTTCAATCAGTTCTAAC
>OMOT01077215.1:0-21883 GCA_900312575.1 Acanthochaenus luetkenii | reverse complement strand
TCTGTGTTAAAAGTCCAACCATATAAAAACCAACCAGTTACAGTTGGATTGTATTTCATTAAGAAATGGCTGTATTGTTATGCTGCCACTGAAAACTTCTACCATGATAATTATATTTAAATTATTTTAGCTTCAGAACATCCTTCATCTAGTAAGGATCATGTTGGTCCTGCCTGTGTCCTCGGCGCAGTGTGAGATGGATGGAAGCGGGACAGAGAGCCAAGATATTGCGTAAAGCCCCATTTGTGGCCTATCGTGCGTTTTTAAGGCTACTTTCACTGTTTTTTGTTACTTGTAAGTCGTACTGTTATGTTGTTTTTTATTATTATTTTTTTTTTTACATATGGTGCAACCAATTTTTGGCTGGTGCTCCTAACTTTTGAAGTTGGGAGCACCAGTGCTACCAAGTGAAAAAGTTAATTTCGAGCCCTGAAATACTTTCTGAGGGTTGTTATTTTTGAATAACAGACAGCTGTTTCACATCTAATCATATCACTCTCCAGTCAAGAAGTCCAGTCCTTTTTGTTGTTTTCTAATTAAACTAACAGGCAAAAAGACAATAGGCCTACTCCTTGGTTACTGCAGACAAACACTCAGCTACCTAACTGATGTTAGAAACATTGAAGATGATTCCGATATTACTGTTAATCTATTCAGAGAGCAGGGAACTTTCTATTAATGGTTAATGAACAAGTTAAGTTTGTGGAAGCTTGTAATAAACTAATTTAAAATCTATATATTGTGTCAAATGATTTATGTTTGGTAAGTTGCTGTGTAATACGCGGGATAATGTACAGGGTTAGTTCATTATCACAAAATAAGCCTCAACAGGGTGACCAAAAACACAAAAGCGAAGACCCTAGCTCCCTGTACTCCCGCCAATGTTAGCAAATATTTGAATGTCAGCATAAATGTCTTCACATAACACATGGGTGGTATTAGTACGAACTCTTATCTTATAAGCATTACAGAGTTATAGTAGTTCCAAGAAAATCAGTTTTTCCTAATTAAAATGCATGCAGCAAGGTGCTTCAAAATCAGATCATTTGCTCTATAGGGGGAACCTGTGGTCTAAGTATCAAGATTATATTGTGTATTGTTCGAGTTATTGTGTGGTGTGAAAGAAAAGAACGAAGGCACTTTAGTGATATACTGCTATGCATTACTCTGCTAGGTTTCAATTCAAAGCCATGCAACATTGCAATGGATGCAGGGAGGAAGTTGGGGGATGGTCTTGTAGCTGAGTCAAATGTGGTAATCCTACATTTCTAGGAAGGACTGGGTTCGTTGGGGGGCTTCAGCTCAAATAAATTGAAGAAGGAGGCCACTTGGTCAGGCAACTCTGCCAGTACGCTTTGGGCAAGGGCTGCAGTGCCAGCCTGAAATGAAATGTGTAGACATTTAAATGTGTGCATTATTTAAGCAATAAGCAATAAGAAATGGGGAACAGCAATTTTAGAAGTGCTAAGATGCATAAAACCCACTAAAAAGACTGGTTTATGCTACTGCTTACATTCTGAAACTGCCTGAAAGGCACAAACTGGACGATGTCCCGCATGGCGGCCCCGCCTGAAGCTGAGCGCAATAGTCCATCGTCTCCATCCAGGAACTCCATGGCGCTGAAGTCTGCACCCCCCACCCCAATGATGATGATGGACATGGGCAGGCGGGAGGCATTGACGATGGCACTGCGTGTCTGGTCCATGTCTGTGATCACTCCGTCCGTGATGATGAGAAGGACAAAGTATTGCTGCAAAGAGACATGAACAATTAAGTGAGGTGGTGAAAGAATTTAGATATTAGGGGACAAGAATGAGAGAAAGTAGGTAGAGTGGGTGAACAGGGGAATAGACAAGAGCTGCAGAAAGAAGAGAAAGGTCAAAGGGCCGATACAGTACGGCTTAGCAACTGTAAAAGTTGAATTATTGTCTGCACAATATTTTGCCAAAAATGTCCGGTTAATGAAATTAAATTAATTCTGGTTATTGTCAACCTGCGCAATTATGTTTTTACCATCATGACGATTGATTGTGTTCAAAATGTCATCACTTACTTCACTGTAGAGCTTTATGGACCTCAAATGAGTGTTATTGTGTTGAAAAGGCATGTATTATTGTTTAACCTTTTTGGGTTCAACTACAGAGAAGTGATGACATTTTGAACACAGTCAATCGTTGTGAAACTAGGAAAATAAGGCCAAGGTCGAAAATAACCAGAATTGTCATTTAAACACAACACAGACACCTACAGCTTGCCAGCTACTCACAGAGGCAGTTTCCTGCTGGATGGCTTGCTTGCCAAAACTGGCTACATGGTTGATGATAGGGGCGAAGTTGGTGGGACCATAAAGCTTCACCTGGGGCAGACACTGCTGGTAGGCACAGACCACACCATCTATACCTAAAAAACACACACATAGATGAGGGAGTAAGAAAAAAGATGGTGAAGAAGGTGGAGGAGGGGTGAGCAGACCAAATTATTGCTGCAAATCACCGGGGGGAGGGGGTTTACAAGTTCAACAAAGATGGGGAAGATGGGAGAGAACGAGGATGAAGGTGTGGATAGAGGAACAGTGGGTCATATGTGCATAGCCTAACTGTGTGTAGGCACATACCACCCCCTCAATCCCACACATACTATGAAACTGTATGCATACATACACAAGCCCAGACTTGAATTTACATTATAGCTTAGCTCTAAAATACCTGCACAAAATGGATTTGATGGGTTGAAGTTGATGGGAAACTCATGGGAGACCTGCAAAACACAAATCAGCCTTAAGCCTCTGTACCAGACCAAGAGATCTGAAATGAGCTGAATTACAAGAAGCCCATAAAAGACTAACCTTTTCCTGTATTACAAATTGGATAATGAAATGGAATAATATATATACGGTATACATTTATTAACATCAATATATATATATATAATATTAAAGTATTTTTTACAGGAAACATTACCTGCCATGTAGGAGGGATCTGGGCTCCAAAACCAAAGGCGGGGAACATCTTGTCACTACACAGGGAAATAATCAAAATGTGTTTTAGTAAATTTCCACATACAAGGGATTAGACATGGTGGGTTACTCATGTTGGTAACATTAAACATAACACAAAATTGTAAAAGTAGTAAAGATTTTGTATTATTATACAAATTTAGAAAATTGGTTTCTTTTAGAAGTAGTCCATAAAAAAGTAATACGAGTATATAAAAAGTGTAAGGACTATATACAAATACAAAAAAGAAAAAGAAAAAAGGAAATAGGTCAAGCAAGCAAGCTAGGCACAAGCCAACTACCTACTACTTGTAGAACTTAAGTACCACTTCATTGAAATCTGAAATGCCATAGAAGGGTATCTTTTTAGAGTATGTTAATTGTCAAAGTATATTCTGCTCACACTATTAGTGCATCAAGCAAAGCATTAAGGAAAAAGCCATCCTTTTACACTGTTAAATATTACCAATATGTGACGTTCAATGCATTGCAGGGGTTACTTTATGATGACGTGTCAGAATTGACTTTACTGGTGTACCTTCTACTTCAGTTAGTGATTTCCTACGTTTCCCAAAAAGCCTTTCGATATCCGTCAAAGGGGCGTGAACATGTTGAATTCAATCAAAGGTGGGTGTATGGGCATATAAATAGCTTGAAAGTGAGATCATTCAGCTATATGGCCTTTTCAGATAGGATGCGGTGTGCGCTGCGCTCGCCACTTGTTTCAGCGAAGATCTGGAAGATGATCTGGGAAGTCCCGGAGGTGTGTGCAAAATAGTTTTCAAATTTAGTAGCCGCAGCTTGTCATTTCAATTTGCAAACTTTGGTTGGGAAACCTTGTCCATATGGATTCAAAGCTTGAACCTGTGGAAAGTTGCTAGTCTTGAGCGGGGCTATAGATCGGCGCAGCACAAAGCCATCGTTGCGCAGCGCAAGCCATAGGAAATAATGGGTTTCAGGACGCAGGGGTGCAGTTGCCAAGTCCTATCTGAAAAGGCCTATAGGTTACACATTTAAAATTGGTATCTCTGCCTCTTCTATGATGGGATTTCTCCCTGTATGATTGTTGGATGTCGGCGCAAAATTATGAGTCTAGAAATTTAGCCCTTGCTCTTTGATTCTGAGAGCCTGACACTGACATTTACAGATTTTTATTTACAGATAGCTGAAATATCCTGCTATTATATGCCACCAAACCAAAGTGTTTAAAGGTGTATTTAAATACTTTCTTCAACCTGTCATAGTCTTGGATGACATCGCCCACTGCCCAGATAGCTGCCAGGTATTCATTATAGCCCTGAGGGTTAATGTAGTGGAGGGACCGGGAGGACCTGGGATCCCCGTTGGAGCCTGTGAAGTCAATGGCAATCTGGCCCAGGAAGTACAGATAAATGCATACAATTTCAAATCAGAGATTTCCAAAAGTTGAGCCTTTAGACTGCAATATCAACAACATAATGTTTACTGTGCACACATCAGTTTTAATATATTTCCTAAATGTATAGTGTAATAAAAAACAAACAAAACAAAACAAAATATGAGGGCAATCCACATACTACAAGTGAATGACTGATGGCTTTCCCAGAAGAACCCAGAACTCACAGTGAAGTTGATCTGACAGCCGCCCATGATGTAATCCAGGAAGGTATACTCCTTCACTATCTGCAGATAAACATTGGCGACAAGAACCTGTCATTTTTCTAAAAATTCTAAAATTACTAACACAAAATCTATTCAACCACTATTGCCATCAATGTCATAGCAATAGACCATTTACAGATACACTAAACCAGAACCTTGTTTATCCAAACCAACTAGCTTCCTTATCTTAAATAACAGTTACAATATTCAGCAAGGTAAACATTTCCATGTGTTACATATTTAGAAAAAGCATAGGCCTAGTGTTTCAGTCATCTGCACATCTGTCCAGCTGAACGACCTCTTATATGCATATACCATACTGCGTGATTAAGAAGGAACACAATTTATTCCTAAAAAGAAAATAAACGGTACCTTGCAAAGTCTTATAATAATAACACCAGAGTTTTTGTAGCCTTTCTTCTTCTGTTTCTTTTTACTGTTGATGCATTCAAATTCTGCCTGAGGGGATGACAAAGAGATTTGTGTTGACACACCTTCAATTACTTTCAATCCTCATTTAAAATATTCCTGATGCACACATAACACACCACACCAGGGTCAGAAATTAACGAGGGCTCCAAATGAATAATTAGGAGTGTCCCCCTTTTCGCATTTCACCCTTTTCAAAGATTTTCGTGCAGTTGTCAGATATTCACGTGTGAATGAGACTATTTTCTCCTGTGGACCACCGTAGGTGATTCGTGAGAGCCTGAGACCGGCCGATGCTTTCCGGTGCATTCTGGGGGACAAATATTGAGCAGTTTTTGATCAGAAAAAAACATATATGCTGTGCGCTCAGACAAAAAGATTAATGAGCAGCAGCGGACGCTGGTCACTGTCAGCCCTCTAGCAGCCGTTGCCAGGTATCGGGACATTGAAGCAACACTGTAGACATCAAGTTCGGTTGTTCCCAATATCTAATAGTTTGTAGAGCTATTCAGCAGGCCGGCCGTGAAGCATGATCAAATACATATTTATCCACATTTCCCCTGTTTATTATTCAGTAAGCAAAATGTACCTAGTCTATATTTCCAGACAACATTCATTTAAAAACAAATGATGTTTTGCTTTCAAACAATGATGGATCATAAAGCTCCGGGGGAGAGCAACAATCAGTTTCTCCTCCGCTGTCAATAGGGAACAAATATTTGCTAGGAACTTTAGTACATAACGAGATGTTACAGTGGGAAGAAAATCAAAGCCCTATCTGCAATCGGTTGCTGCTTCAGTGCATTGCCGCTAATTTGCATAACCGTGGGCTTTGATGTCTGCAGCGCTGCTTGAACGACCCGCCTCCTGCCGACAACTGCCAGAGGGTAGGCAGCGAGCAGCCAGCAACCAAAGCACCTGCTGCTGCTCATGAATCTGTTGGTATGAGCGCACAGTAATGTTAATCTCAGCTCATCTTCAACTCATCGCTCTGGGCGCTGGCATAGCGCTGCTCACTGCTACCACGGCGACGGCTGCCCCTCCTCCCCAGCTCTCATTGAAAATGAATGACTTCCGGCTGCTTTTGTAGCTCATTCATCTTTTGGTCTGAGCGCATGGTTAAGCAGTGGAAAATGTGGCACCACTCTTCTGTAAGGCCTTCCACAAGTTTCCAGCACTGGGAAAAAATTGTGGGACGTGTGGTGTATTATGATTTAACATACAGTGCAGTCCGCAAGTACTTGTACAGTGACAGACCCTTTTTATACATAGTTCCCCCATTTTAGGGGACCAAAAGTAATTGGACAAATTAACACAAACTAAAAATAAAGTTGTCGTATTTAATATTTGGTTGCAAATCCTTTGCAATCGATGACTGCTTTCAGTCTGTGACCTGACCATCACCAGACATTTGGTATCTTTCCTGGTGATGCTCTGCCAGGCCTGTACTGTCATCTTCAGTTCTTGTTTGTTTCAGGGGTTTTGTGCCTTCAATCTGGTCTTCAGCAAGTGAAATGCTTGCTCAATTGTATTGAGGCTGGGTGATTGACTTGGCTAATCAATAACATTCCACATTTTGGCCATAAAAAAAACCATCTTGGTTGCTTTGGCTGTACGTTTGGGATCATTGTCCTACTGCATGGTGAAGCGCTGTCCAAAGAGTTTTGATGCATTCACTTGGATCTGGGCAGACAAGATGTTTCTGTATACTTTGGCATTCATTCATACTGCCGTCAGCAGTGACATCATCAGTGAACACAAGTGAGCCAGTTCCAGTTGCAGCCATACAGCCACCCTCTGAGGTTATGGTGGTGTAGTCTCTTGATGGTAGTCTTTGACACATCAATGCCTACATACCAGAGTGTTCTTGATCTTGATCTGTTGGGGTTGATTTCAACACATATATTTTGGCTATGTCCTGATTGATTTATTCAGATATTTGAGCCTCATGATGGCCTGCTTTACTGGCATTGATACTTCTTTGGTCCTCATGTTGAGACACAACAAAAACAGACTCCAAACACAAATGTCACACCTAGAACCAACTCTAGACCTTTTGTTAGCTCTCTTGTGCATGAAGTAACTATGAAACAAAACATACCTGCCCAAGAAAAAGCTGAGCAGCTATCGTACAATTACTTTTGGTCCCCTAAAATGGGGGGACTATGTATAAAAAGGACTGCAATTCCTACAGATGTAATGTGCTGCATTACAGAGCCAAAACAACAAAAAACATGTATAAAATTGTTAATTTCTTACCCTGCACCAAACACAGTACATAAACACAGACTGATGCAAACACACACAACTCACCGCGTACGATTGTGTTGCCTGCTGTATTTGGGAGAGTGTGGTCTGAAAGGTTCCTATGAAGTCGTGAGATCCACTGCTGTTGTAGTCATAACACTCCACCTGGAGAAACATGAAAATGTAGGAGCAAAGCCAGAAAAAAACACTTATTTTAAAAAGTATCAAAATTGTCAATTAACTCAAAATCAAATGACATATTATATATCAAGGATGATGATTATGATCAGTGTGGGAAGGTGACGTGAGAAAAGCATACTTATGGGAAGAAGCTTTAAAATCTAAAGTAACACACACACACACACACACACACACACACAAGCCTTCTAATCTACGATAAGAACGGGCAAGGTCTCATTATCTCCTTTGAAACAGGAGTACCATTCAGAATCTGTACAATTATTACATGCTAATTATTGCATTTGCAATTGTTCCCTGACTTCTTGACCAGTTAGCTGAGTAAAGCAGCACACATATTTACCTATCCAACAATGTGGGTGGATTTTCAGTCTGAATGGTGTGTGTGTGTGTATCCTGTACTTGTTGTGTCTTAACTAGCCTGGGATTGAGTTGGTCGAGACACAGCAGGGAGCAACGGCAACAGAGAAGACAGACCATCTAATGGCAAAGCAGTCATTGTACTAAGCCTACATTTGAAATCGACAATAAAGGTCATGGATGGCTGACAGTGATGCATCTTAATGGATACAGCAAGTTTTGGGGAGATTGTCCCATTGGTAAACTTGCATGTTAATTACCAAGCTATGAGAACATAGACACCAAAATCATCCATGTGTCCCCGGTAGATCATTGGCTCTGGTGCTCCATGTTAACACTTTAACATTCACTATGTTGAGTGATAGTAGGCCACTAGCATTATCCTAAGTAAGAAGACTGAACTTTTAGAAATAAAATGTTGTTAGTGTTTTTCATTATATAGCTTGTAGATTCATACATTTTAAAAGTGAAATATCATTAAACTGTGTAGCCAGATGTATTTTTGTTAGTACCCATGTATTCTTTCACTGCCCAGTGATTTTTAGCTATACCCAGACTTCTATCGCCCACCACCTTCACTTCCTACATAGACAGGGAAAGTAGTCCCTGCTAATTAAAAACAGGATGTTGTTTTTGTATCATATATTGTATAATTGTACCAATCTCCTACACAGAACTGCCAGACTTGGCTGAATATCATTTAAGATTAGTTACCTTTTAGTTTGAGAGCTGCTACAAGTTCTCATTTTCTCACCAAGATAATGTTAGTGGCCTACTATCACTCAATATAGTGTATATCAAAGTGTTAGCATGGAGCACAAGAGCCAATGATATACCAGGGACACATGGATCATTTTGGTGTTTATGTTCTCATCATTTAACGGGTAAACCAGCAGGCCAATCTCCCAAAAACATGGTGCAGGGCTCGAAATTGCGCCCGAAACTTAGTCTGTGCGACCTCAAAATATAATTGGGAGCATCTATGCGAGTGTAAATAATTGTTCTGGTGCGACCGTTTTTTTCCTGTTTTTGTCTTCTGCACTTGAACGTCCCTTTCTCTGTATGCTAGTATGCCTTGTGACAGGGACCATTCTAACCAATCAAACGTGAGTTTGAGGTTCTTACCTTTAATGCTGATTGTAGCTTGGTTGGTATTAGCCATCACTCCCTTTCGCGGCTTGCTAGCGTTATCGAAAGCTAAAACGATTACGGCATATTTTAGTACCGTTACTGATGTAATTTAGTCACTGTGGCAGCTGAAACAGTTGGTGATGTCGATGTGGCTTCACCAGCAGCGAAGAAGGTGAACAGTTTTCGGAGAGCGGCTGAAGGACTTTGAATGTCTTCGGTATGAGAGTGGCGCAACGCACCGTGTACACTGTGAAGCCTGTGGGACGGAGATCACAGGTAACTGCGTTTGTAACGGAGTCGAGTTTAAGCGTGAGAGCTGAACTAAGCACGGAGACGAAATACAAGACATCACGTGACGAGGTGACGAAGAGTTCAGGCTCGATTGGTCAGACAGTTATTCAACACCGATGCCATTCGTGAGCGCACCGCTGCTACAGTTTGTGAGATGGGGTTCTCTACACTGAAGTGCATCAAGTCGCATTAAACCCCAACACGGTTGAAGATCTGATTTGAATCAGTGTAGAGGATCCTCCTCTGGAGACGTTGGATGCCGCAGTCTCAGTGAAGAGATGGATGGAAGCCAGGAGACCAAGTTTTAAATACTGGCCCCAGGATATTGCGTAAAGCCGCAGTTGTGGCTTATCATACGTTTGTAAGGCTACTTTCACGGTAAGCCGTACTGCTATGTTGTCGTTTTGTTTTTTACATGTGTTGTTGGTGCTCCTTACATTTTGGTGGGTGCTCCTAATTTTTTGTTGGTGCTCCTAACTTGTTAGCTCCTAAGTTGGGAGCACCAGTGCTACCAAGTTAAAAAGTTAATTTTGAGCCCTGCGGTGTAATCCTTTAAGACAGATGCAAATGCGTCCAAGACTTCATCCTCTCCTGTTACAAACACTGCATCCTTCACCGGAAGAACACACACAGTGGGCATAGTTAACTCACTTGCGCTGTTGATTGGAAAGCATCCCTTCCTGACAAGCTTGCTTTAAAAGTGTTAGGGGGTGAAAAAGAAAGTATCACATCAACTAATGCTAACACACATTTCCTTATTTGTTTCAAGAACACCTAACCCATAATTGCTGATGCGCAAGAGGCAATGAATAGGTCATATACAGAGTTCCCATCGTGGCCCTGATGTAAGTTATAAAATAAATTCTGGTATATTCCTGTAAAGTGAACCATTTGTAAAATCCCCTGATATTCCCTGACTCCCCAGAGAACTCCCTGACTTTCCCAGTCTGGAATACATCATGGCTTTAAATTCCATGATATTCCAGAAATTCCATGACCAGTGGGAATCCTGTATATACGGCAATACACAAGATGTGGAGGACAAGCTTATTGAAAGTCAATACAAGTCACAAAAGCTACCGGTATAATGAGCAAAGCTCTTCTTTTAAGCTGTCATTTATGATTACATCAAAGGGAATACAAGAGTTTAAAACAATTAAACAGCTGAGTATAGTCAAATAAACCACAGGAAAAAAAGGTTGTAGGGTCATAAATAAGTAATGTCATAAATAGGTAATGACTACCAAACTTGATTATGAATGTCTGAGCAGGCTGTGTATGGGTGTGTGTGTACCTTCACAGGTTTCTCCACATCTCCTCCACAGAGAGACTGCAGGGGGATTCGGAAGGGTCTCCATGTCGGGTTCAGGTTGTTCTTCACCACCTTAACAGCACAGATTAACACCCACCGTAGTGGTTGAGGTGCAGTTTGTAACCGTATAACTTCAATGACCATTTCACCCAAACTGTCACAACACGACTTTTGTCATGCATTGTCCAAGATATAAGCATGGAAGCAGAAATGTTTCTGTACCTCTGTCCTGTGGGCCAGCTGCCATCCAGTTTCTGTCTGCTTGTAGAATTCCAGGAAGGGGTCGGACTTCCCAAAGAAATCCTGAAAATAAATGAGAAAATAATATGCAATTGAAGGCTTATGGCATTTAGGTAACACTCTTATCCAAGACGACTTACAATCAGTGCAATAGTAGAATAAGTTGTGCTGAATGTGGTGTGCTGAGGAGGCGGCATCGAGGCGGGGGACGCCGACAGACTGGACAAGCTGCTGAAGAAGGCCAGCTCTGTTGTAGGAGTCAAACTGGACAATCTGGAGGTAGTGGCAGAGAGAAGGGGGAGGAGAACCCCTCTCACCCTCTCCAATTTTGTATCTGATTGGTGTTGTTTACAATGGAAACTTAGTATAAACATCAATAAAACCCAGATTGTTCATTATAGGAACAGAACTGTTCCTCCAACTATATTTATATTTGCATGTGGCCCTGCTAACTTACAGGTGGTTAGTCAATATAAATATCTGGGTTTTATAATTAATGCAGTTTTAGACTGTAATGTATCCCCTCTCATCCTCTTCATGATGAGCTGAGGCTGATGAGGAGCACTTTCAGCCACAGGCTCATCCTGCCACGTTGCAGGATGAAGCGCCTTAGGCGTTCCTTTGTGCCAGCAGCCATCAGACTGTTCAATACTACCAGCGACCCCTGCACTAATCAACTGTGACCATCTCCCCCTTCCCACCCAACCTCATCCACCCACACCCCAACTGCACAATAACTGGACCCTAGCCCCATAGATCCCCCTCCCACCAACGTGCACTAAAAATGTGGTCTTGACTATGTTGCACATATTATACATCTCTGGACTATATCCTTGGACTCAATTTGCCCCCCTGGGATTTCTGCCTATGACTGTACCCGTATTTGTGTGTGTGAGCGAGTGTGTGTAAGAGCACAGCACAGCCCCGCCCCTCACGCAGAAAGAGAGAGAGACAGAGATAGAGAAAGCGGCAAACAAGATTATGTTTGGGACGTTTAATTCCTTTTTTGCCACAATATAAATCTCACTCCATAATTTCTCGAGTACCTACCAATAGCAGAACCGAAAACAGAACCGATAACGTCGGATCTTATCAATACTCCGGTTTTTACTAATTTAGAACAAGTTTCCGTTTAAAACCGGGTTTCTGGGGGCATCCCTACACAGGACTAATGTTCAACACCACTAGACACTATCATTTTATAGTCTTGGTTTTAGTATAGTTTTATTTATTTATATTACTTCCCATTACCTGTACTTATTATTACCTGTATTGTATTATCTTCCTCCCCTTAATTTCTGGCATTGTTCTGCCAATTAATACCGTGACACCTGAATTTCCCCTAGGGGACCAATAAAGTGCTATCTTGTCTTATCTTATCTTAACTCTAGTAGGCAGAAATCACAACATCATTCCATAAAATAATTCAAAAGGAAGTGAACTACACCTTTTTATCCAGTTTTCTTGCTGCGACTTCAAAATTCACCACCCTATTGTCCGTTCTTTCTTCAGCACATATCTACAAAACATAAAAAGAGAACTATTAAAAAAGCTGTTACAAAAATACAAACACTCTCAAGAACACATGCAAACACACACACATCTGAGTATCAGAACCCTTAACCCTCCAAATAGTGTCATGACCAATCTGAATGAAAGTGACTCACAGTGATGGTCCCTTTTCCTGCAGGCCTCTTGTCCTTCTTGACCAGAGGTCGAGTCAGTTTCCTTGAGGACACAATCTGAACACAAAACACTTTTCTAAATCACAGAAGGTAATGCTGGGTATCACTTGAAATGCCATGAAACCAATACCAATACCAGTTCCAATACTAAGTCTAAAATGCTATAACATAAATTATTTGGTGTGGACATCAGTACATGGCATACGCTTTCCCATGTAAAATCCGAACATACAACATACAAACCAGTAAAATCAATCAATAAATAAATAAATCAGTACCCCAATAATCAAACATTTTAAAGTTGTATCTTTCAATATGGTTTGAATGCTATGACATTGATAGACACAAAAAACTAAACGGCACTAACAGGCCTAGCAAGTAGTATAATGGGTAAACCTGCATTGTGGTAAGAGGAGTGGGCTAACCTGTCCCAAGGTACACTCCAGTTCTCCCAGGAAGTCAGCATCTTTCAGGTTACAGCTGTCGCTGTCAATGTCGTAAAGTTCAAACTTCAGCTTCTGCACCACCTCAAAGTAGTAGTCAATGACAAAAGTCTTCGCAAACTTGGGGTTGAGGCAGTTTTTTATTTTCTCTGTGCGGCCAACCTGACACAAACACACATTTTTACGCTTTTGCTGTACATGTTTTTTGTCAAGACACTTTTGGACTTACAGCCGATATGAATATTACCTGGTTGAGGATAATTATACAATAGTCATTGCATCATTTGTTCAAATGTACAAAGGCAACAGATGTTCTTGTTCATGTAATTGTTTTATAATACGTCAATACTGGACAGCCGATTAAAAAAGTGAACAGTACATGGCCGGTGCTCCTATCGGTCGATCTACTCGCATAGTAGGTGCACATCTAAAAGTTGCATTGAATAGCAGCTATTCAATAGCTGACTGTCCTGCGTTTCATTAGTCTTTTAACTGGCTAGAATGGAAAACAGCAGGGCTCTGGGTCCTGAGGACCAGGGTTGAAGACCACTGCCCTAGGGGATCAAAAGCGCAATCTTATCTTATGTATTACCAAGTGCCATGGGGAAGCGAAGGAGGGCCTGTTAAATGGCTAATGAAATGCAGGGTGTGTGTGTGTGTAGCAGAGTGACCTACTGACCTCAGACCAGTGAGACCCTGAGCTGTTCATGAGAAGCACACACAGAGGGTCGGACTTGGAGAACGTGTCCATATCCAGCAGGTTCTCACAGGAGATGCTCAGCTCCACCTTGGTCACACAGTCAGCGGCCCCTGGCCCCGACATTGGGGGCCCGACTACCGCCATGTCAGCCTGTAGGGGGGGTGAAAAGAATTGACCAATCAGATATGGTTACGTCATGTGACTGCTTTTACTGGGAATGGTCAGGTCTATGTGAAAAAACAGTCAAGGGAAGCCACCTGTCTCTGGCTTCTGTCTTGGCTGTCCAATCAAATCACAGTATATGACACACGATGGACACACATCACTCAAAACAAGTAAACAGCGGGCGGGAAGGTACATGGGATTAGCTAAATAGCTAATTCACATCGTTGCAGCAATGGAGGCTGGCGATTTGATTGATTCTATTCTGTTGTGGATCATCTGAAGTCCAGTGGACAATTATTAATTTTATTGAGCGTTTGGCGGGATGAAGGAGAGGAGAATGGCCTTCCTCTTCAAATAGGGCGAGTCAAATGCAGCCCCCCGTCTCTCTCTCTCTTCTCTCAGTGTGTAGCTTTGGAATACTATGTGTCTAGAATATGTAGACAGGTGTGTGTTTGATACGTGCATTGCTTCTTTATTATGTGAATAAATGTTGCAGTTTTATTAGAGCATGGCAGTTTGTTATATCCCACCGCTGTGTGTATCCACAGGCTGTTTCAAATCTGTTTACTTAGCGTGTAAAATAATTACCAGTTACATGCCCCGTTATGCCCTCTAGAGGGCGTCTTTAATTTGGCTTCCTTCCAATATCCCCAACCCCGCCACTGGGGCTGAAGGCATCTGCATCCGTGTGTAGGCCTCATCAACCCACTTACTCATCCATCCGCAGAAAACGTGAAAATAGCGTAGTCCAATTCATTCCAGTATCTAGAGTTAACATACGGGCTTCGCATCAGCTAACGTTAACACTTTTAGTTGATGTTGGCGATTATCTTGCCCAGATGCGTGTCGTTCTGGTATGGAGAGAAAGTCACGTCCAACTCCATTCACACATCTGGTATCAGTTATCAGTCAATTACATCGCAGGTAGAACACGACTTATTCGGCCTACAGGTGACCCACACAGCAACACTTTGTTTCAGTCACGTCTCTCGAGTTTGGCATTGCGTCACACCGCTGGCTGCCGCCCATCACGGTGTTTAACCTAACGGAGACGTTAGCTCGATGGAAGACTGCGGGAGTAAAAGTTGACATTTCATTGAAATTAGTGCTGCTTGGTGTATTGGATACATGCCGAATCGATACAAGGCTAATACACGTTCATATATAATGTTCTACCAGGTAACTTGTGTACTTTTACTGCTAAGCAATAAAGTGTTTAATTGTGTTTTACGAGTTTGGCGTGACGTTGTGGCTATACTAAAGAGAAGGCAACGTACTGGAACTAACGTTAGCTGTAGTGGTCGTACTGAAGACCTAACGTTAGCATGGTTAATTTAAAACATCACTGTGGTTAACTTAACTCACGACGGCGTACACGAAGGAAAATATACCATGTCAGTCACGTAGCACTAATTAAAACGATATAACGTTACTTCGTGGATAAAACGCTACAATGTCCCAAAAAACACGACTGGGCCTTTGCATTGTGCATTCTTACCTTGCGTTGTCTGCTGTTTTGATTTCTAACGTTACCGAACACAGAAAGGCTAGCTAACGTTGTATGTGGTGGGCGGTTCCTTGTGCGCTTGTTTCTCGTTACAGGGCCTCCCGGTATTCAACTATGATGTAGTGTAGTATACGATGAGTATGTATATGACGTATATGTAGTATGCATATGATGGCTCTATAAATACGCGATTCATTGCGTCACAGCCAACATGATGCGAAACTACAGACCTGCTTTATGTTATACTGTGCGGATTCCAAACGTCTGCTCCGTGGTGACTCAAACTTGCACACACTATCATTGGCCTTAGTATCATGACGACGGTTCCATTAAAGTTTCAATAGAGACCGTAGTTTTCCCAAAACGCAGCTTTAGGGAGTTGAGAGCTACAGCTAATGCTGCCTCGCTGATGATGCTGCCTCTACTACGCTCACATAGACGCAAGGAATGGAAAGTCCCTCACTGGCTAGAGAGCAAGGCACGCATCATTTTGTGATACATTTTTATTTGTCAATAACAAGGGACATTAAATACACGAAAAACAGATTAATAATTGCTAAGACACATAAGTTAACAAATACTCTGTTTTTTTTAAATATAGTTTTCAGGGGGCATTTTCGCCTTTACTTCACATGTGAAAGTGGATAGCGACAGGAAAAAAAACCTGGAAAGGAGTTTTTCTATGTTTAAAATGGTCACAACCACACATACAATATTTGAATTGCAAAAAAGGAAATTTGCTTCAATCATGATAGTTCAGTGTGGCCTCATTACTTGCATGCAAACATTCACATTTTATTCTCACTGATCCACTGAATTGCTAGTTCTCTGTGGATTGTCTGGTTAAGAGAATGTGTGTATCATTGAAAGTCATGCAATGAACCCAGAGGTTGAATTTTCCAAGACCAGTGTTGGGTGGTAAGGCATTACTCATTGATATGTTAGTTATATATATATATATTCACACACACTACTATAAAGTACTATGTCCCACAACCATCACTTATTCCTTTTCTTTACAATTAGTCACCATCAAATTTACTCTCAAATTTACTAAACTGGGTTAGGTGATAAATGGCAGTAAGGTTTACTTTCTCTCTGTGGTATTCCCACAACGTTGTTTTTACAAAGCAAAAGGACGACCAGAACAATGGACATCAAGGCTGTTTTGTGACTATTCACAGAAGAGGGAACTCTGTTATCCAGAGGTCTTAAGTTCAGAGGACGCAGGCACCAGTTTTGGCACTGTGACGGAAAAGTAGTATAACGGGGAGAGTAACAAATTACTGCTCCCAGAGAGGAATATGTAATTTTACTTTTACAATGAGTAATGAGTAACATTACTTTATTTGAGCATGAAGCCCAACACCGTACAAGACACAGTGAGAGAGACCATGCTAGTGACACTGATATTTGGCTCCTTTAGGAGGGAAGACCCATCTCTGAGATAGTGAAAGGCTGTAGCTTAGAGGTAAACCCAGTCCTTGTGTATCAACGAGGTCTGACAGAGGACCGGCCGTTGACACAGGCTGTCCAACAATTGACCAAGAACCTTCACCAGCACACTGTCAGAGACCGACATTTCTGTGGAGGGAGAGAGAAAACACACCGCAAAGTACATGACCACAAAGCTGTCTCAGTTAATATTCGATACGCTGAAGCTTCAATGATCCCCATAGGGGATTTAATAAGAATAGAGGAGAGAAACGCTACAATTTCAACACTAGATTGTGTTAAGTAGAAACGTACAGATGAAAAGTATGAAGAAAGTATGGGTTACAGCATTAAGATGGTGTGCAAAATAGCAGCAGTAGACCATACTGAGAAAAAGAAAAGAACGAGTACACAAATGTACAATATAAAATAAAAATATACCAGAAATATCAAACATATAATTGACAAACCACAAACTTTTCAATTGATGGATTTGTTGTCAAGTTTGGGAATGTAAGTCATTAAATGATCCGCCCATATTGAACTACTTTGAGTGCCTTGGTGGTGGTGTTTTTTTTACACACTCACAAATGTTGATATACAGCCATTTGTGAAAAATCCAGTTATGGACTGTTTTATTTGCCCCTATGTTGACAAAGTACAAGTCTTGATAGTGATTTGCACCAATACATATAGGCAGAGGGAGGGCTAAGGAGCTACAGATGAGCACTGAATCTGAGGCGTTTGGGGTTGTTTACCGTTCTACAAAGGGCCGGAAAGACTGGATTGGTTAGGAGGCTTCAGTTTGAAAGAATTGAAGTAGGAGGCCACTTGGTCAGGCAACTCTGCCAGTACACTCTGGGCGAGGGCCACACTGTTTCCCTGCAAAGACAGATAAGGCATAGAGGTACGTTCTTGTGTCCCAAGAATAAAATGAACACAAAGCGAAATTGGAGTGTGAAATGCTTGATAATAAAGTAAAATGCATTTCAGGAGTTTCGTTCCACAGTTAGATATACACTATTGAGCATAAAGTTATTAGCTATACGTTAAGATATTTGCTTACAAAACCTGTTCTTAGATGGAGTAGTCTGTGTTTTTGAAATATTGAGTAATATGTGCAGCGTTTTGAGACAAAACCCCTCATTTGCATGCATTATCATTCTGTTACGGCTGTATAAAGGTTTTTACTACTGCTTACTTGGAACGTTCTGAAGGGCACGAACTGGACGATGTCTCGCGAGGCAACCGCGCCCCAAGGTGAACGCAGCATACTGTCGTCGCTGTCGAGGAACTCCATGGCGCTGAAGTCTGCCGCACCCACGCCGACTATGATGATGGACATGGGCAGGTGAGAGGCCTCCACAATAGCGGTGCATGTCTGATCCATGTCTGTGATCACTCCATCTGTGATCATGAGCAGGATAAAGTATTGCTGCGGATGAAGGGACAAAGTATTAAAGACTATAGTAATGCTAGTCTACTAGGCTTGCTAGTAATGTTAGCAACTGACCCTCAAATATACCTTAAAGCATATTACCTACAAGAATAGAAGCACAGCAATGTGCTTTATTACAAAAGGCCAGAGTATGTGTTGTTTTACTGTCATAAAAAGATGTAACTATACACAGTCCATGTAACTAATAGATGAAGAGCCAGAAAGAAGTAAGTTCTCTCGTCGAGAGACTCATTTGCATATGAAGACGATTATGTGAGTTTAAAAAAAAACAAAGGGGCAAAAAGGAGTAGAAGATAACTGGACATAGTGTGAATGAAGCACACCACAATGATTCTCTGTAAATCTTAAACTTTTCTAGTTGGATACCATTTCATTAAGCCAGTCTCACTCTCAAAATGAAATTAAAGAACCATTTGATCCAGAGTATCCTAACATTGCACACAAAGTATTTGTGTGATATGGTTGTTTTGTGCAAAGGGATTGGCTACTTACTGAGGCCTTATTCTGCCGGAGAGCTTGTCTGGCGAAGCTGGCTACATGGTTAATGATGGGAGCAAAGTTGGTGGGACCATAGAGCTTCACCTGGGGTAGACACTTCTGGTAGGCATCCACCACTCCCTCTATACCTACAACACACACACATACACAAGAGCAATGTTCATGCACCACTTTTAACAGACAAACACAATTTTGTGAGTAGCTTTAACTTACCTGCACAGAATGGATTTGCTGGATTGAAATTTATAGGAAACTCATGGGAAACCTGTAAACATATTTCATGAAATAAAAGCTTTAGAACACTGTCCCCATGATATTTATACACTAATTTCAAGAAGGTAACAAGTCAGGTAAACAATGTCAACTTTGTCATATGTTACCCTTGTGTCCTTGAACGTTTTTCTTGTCTGACAGGAGCTACAAATATGATTTTCTGGCCGACTCAATTGATGTCACCAAGGGAGCAATGACTAAGCTGCTCCATTGAGAAAACTGTGTAAACGGTGTATGGGAAAAATAAACTGTGTTTGAGTTTTGCAAAAGTGCAATATATGGAGAAAATCCTGCTGGAAACTAACCCATCTCTGAGCACATCTGTGTATCACAATGTATGTAATGGGAAATGTTTATTTTCATTAGTTGCCACCTACAGAAGTGAGTAGTCCATGTTCACATATATAGATTGAGCTATCCTAGGACATAGGAATGACATAAGTGAAGCCCCCTTTTAATGGAACAGATCATGTGTTCACCTAAACAAGCCTCCCATACCTGCCAGGTGGGAGGGATCTGGGCTCCAAAACCAAAGGCAGGGAACATCTTGTTACTGCAAAGGAAAGGCAGATAACACAAAAGGTGTACGTATGGTATAAACTCTAATTAACACACATTAGTCCGAAGATCATGGTTAAATTGGCCGTCACTTTAAACTCTGTGGATTAAAAAGAGAGCATCTGACTGGCCTAATATGATAAGTGCCAAGTAAGCAAACAGAGGAAGCCAAGTAGAAGTGGTTTTGAATAAACTTCCTGCCTTTTTACTGCCTGTTCTAAGAAACCCAAATCAATGAAAAGGTGTTTTTTTATTTTGCTCTCTCTCTCTATATATATATATACACAAGCACTATATACTCGGTGAGGTCCTACAATGCAATAATGCAATACCAGAAGACCTTTTGTACAAGATAAAGTATCTCTGTGATTTCACTCAAATTACTGCTTGTAGCCAAGTTGTACAGACTCCATTAGGCTCCATCTGGTGGCCACCAAAAATAGATGATAATTTGCTCTGGATTCTTTCCAGATTTACTGTATAAAAATACAGATATGGCAGATTCATACTGGATTAAAGTTACAGATGCCATTGGTAATAACTGCAGTTACAAGAACTTAAAACATGCAGAAAAAGCTATAGAAACTGATAAGGCCAACACATTTTGTTTCTAAATATTACGTTTTACCAAGCTGACTTACAATTCCAAACTTTCAATAGTGTCAAAAGCTGGTTTGTTGTCAAGTAGAAAGTGGTGGTATAATGGAGGACGGGGCTGTGTCTGGGTTTACCTGTCATAGTCCTGGATGACATTGCCCACTGCCCAGATGGCTGCCAGGTATTCATTATAGCCCTCAGGGTTGATGTAGTGGAGGGACCGGGGGGATGCAGGATCCCCGTTGGAGCCTGTGAAGTCAATGGCAATCTGGCCCAGACCAAGAGGATATGGATCAAGATATAAGGAGTTGGAGGACAGTCAAATGCAAATGATAAAATTGTAGTATTTACAGGATGTGTGCAAGTTTCAGAAATACCAATTCAACAGTTTTTAAGAACATATTAATGTTGCCTGGAATTTATTTTAAGACCATTTTAAAAAAGGGAAAAAAAGAAACAAAGCGGGCAAAAAAAAAAGTCTGATTAAACATAGCTAATGAAAGTTGTGAAACTATAAATGGGCAACATAAGAAACAAATTGATTGGTAAAGGACATGAAGTCCAGTTGTGTTTAGTAAAGCAGACATTATGCATATTGTATTACTAACCCTGTTCTGTATTAATCTAAGAGTGGACATGCAGGGAAAATAAACCTGTCATTGCACGGTGAAAAAATAAGACCTCTAATAACTGTATTTAAGACATTTTCATATTTTTTAGGACCTTAAATTTAGATAATGAATTATAAGACATTTTCAGACTTTTTAAAGACCTGTGGATGCCCTGATTTAAACAAGCACACCAGTATATCAATCATGAATACAGAGAGGTTCTGTAGGATGTACTTGTGTGTGTGTGTGAGACACTTTTTGTAATGAGGGCTTGTCTGACATTTCCAAACTCACAGTGAAGTTGAGCTGACAGCCCCCCATAATATAATCCAGGAAGGTATACTCCTTCTCCACCTGAAGGGGTAAACACATCATATAAGTTGTGCTAAAAAAAATATAATGTATAGAATTGCAACAAAGTTCACTGTGAGCAGTAATATACGTGAGAATTAACATGCTAATTATTTATTGTGCACAAAACAAAAATGTAGTAGCTCATTAACAGATACAATTATAGAAAAATAATGAGATCTAACTAGAATAAGATGGGTTAATTTCCAATTAAGAGAATCAGTACCTGACAACGCTTGATGCAAATGACCCCAGAGTTTTTGTAGCCTTTCTTCTTCTCTAACTTTTTTTGGTTGATGCATTTAAATTCAGCCTGAGATGAAAAACAGGGGTCATATTTTTGCCAGTGAAAACAGAGGTATACTAGTATGACGGTATCATTTTGGCAGAGTTGGAATGTAAAAACACACACACAGTCTCACCGGGGAAGTGTATGCTCCCATCTGCATCTCTGAGAGCGTGGTCTTAAAGCTCCCAATAAGGTCATGGGAGCCACTGACATGATAGTCATAACAATCAATCTGGGGACGAACAGAAAGACTTGCTGTAGCAGGTAACAAAATAAAAGCCCCCCAAAAATAACAGTGCCACTTAAATCAGAGACAATTCATTGATTTTCAACCTTATCTCTATGTATTTGTCATAGTATTACATGCCTATATACACCACTTGTCAATACTCTCTGTATCTCGTAGGAAGACTCTATTCAGCCCCCCAAATCCTACACTTCATGACGCAAGCACGGGCCATCTGATATA
>OMOT01077214.1:0-17720 GCA_900312575.1 Acanthochaenus luetkenii | reverse complement strand
TAAAACACACACACACACACACACGCTGGTGTGGTAACCCTAGACTCCCAAAGGGCATGTTCAACCCTACCACACACATACGCACACTGCAAAACATTTTAATCCGAAGTCTTTTAATTTAGAATTGAGTCTTAAAACAAGTTGGAAAAAACTGTCAGCGGGGTGAAATAATTTCACTAATTTCCAATGTAAATCAACTCGTTTCAATAATTCTCTTTAATTGAGCGACATTGTCTTGATACAAGTGAAGGGATCTGCCTTATTTCATGATAGTGTCACTTGTTTCAAGAAAATATTTGACACGAGTGAAACATCGTTTTTTTTAAATTTATATTAAGAAAAACATCAAATAAAAAATATATAACTTAGTAAGATGGACATGTTTTGCAGTGCACACACACACACACACACTGGAAACACCCTGACACCCAACTGGTGAGAAGCGGTGAAATGCGTGGGAAATGACTGGGATCTGACCATGTGTGGTTGAGTGTGTGTGGCACACTACGGCACAGGCAGACAGTGTGGTGTGATATCAAGTCTATCTTCCAGATGGCTGGGCACATGCACTGTGATAACCCCTATCTGCTGGGAGCCGACGTCTGTGGCCAAAGTTTTGTTACCGAGAACAAAGGTGTTAAGCAACAATTGTCTCAGGACATTCTGATCCTTTCCAGTGTTGATATCCAGATATGATCAAATCGTCCGTCCGTCCCCCCCCCCCTACGACGGCCAGACATGGACCACCGACCCAAATCATCATTATCATTCATACCAGTAAGTAATAATGATTGTTACTTACCATCAGATTGAATAGCCTATGCATAAAAGTTGGGATGACACTCTACTGAAAATATTTTTGTTGTTTGAGATCTTACTTTTCCTTTTGACCAGATTGCACATAATTGTGCTTGAAGCAACAAGCAGAATTCCACACCCAATATAACACCTCGACCCTGCAACTACATTTGAACTCAGAGAACTTTATGGTCTGAAGTTGAACTTCAAGTTACTCCTTGATTTGGTTTATCATTTGTATCTTGTAATATTATTTTGGCAGGAACAGCTTTGAAGATTTTGAAGGTTTGTATATCTTTGGAAACAAGTGAATTTCCCTCCAGGATAACCCACCACGTATACAAATGAGACACTGATGATTTGACGTCTTCCTGGAGATTTTGTTTAACTGTAGCTGATAGGCCTCAGTGACTCCCATCGTCTTTCATGACCTATCAGTAACCCTGTATTTCAAAAAAAACTCTTGTCTTACCTGGCTGGCTGCAAAGGTGTCAACAAAGTGAGTTGATACTGTCTGTTCACCGGTCACCTTTCCTTGACAAGGTGTTACAATCTTTCCAGGTGTGAAAGCACACCTGGAAAGATTGTGCCATAGTTTCCCATATCATGAGTATTGTTTTCATTTTGTGCGATCAGTCACTTTGTTGCTTTTTTCAGAAGGTGGATATCTTATGGTACGAAACATTTCAAAGATGGCTGTTGGCTGAATCAGAAGCAACACTGCATCCGTAATAAGATTATCTATCAGCTGAGCCAATGAAATGGCACCCTTGACTGTCAGAGCTGAGGAATATTTTAACTTACCGAAAAGTTAAAACACCCAATGCGTGCAATGATCAGCGCGTCAGTAGTAATCACAGAATATATGTACCATATCCTTCAGACACGGAATGTATTTAGTTTGATCATGATAATAAAGAGAAACAATAGAAACGTCTGAAAAAGAGCAAAAGAGAAACGATCTTTTCAAGGGACAAAGTTAAATATTGCAGTCAGGTGGTTGCGTTTGAGCGTGTCGGAAGGTAGACAGCTAGGCTGAGGGGAAAATGTTTTAGACCATTCAGATGTGGATGAGTAACATACAGTAAACAGTGAAGCTTAGATAGCCCACATACGCTGTGATAGGTCGTTGTTATGGCCCATAAGATTCATGGAACGGAGGATTCCCAGACACATACAAACAGTTCAGTGCTTTGTTATATTTGCTTTAGCATTGTCCGTTCCTTGTCATGGGGTGTGCCCCAGAGAGAAATGAGGTGTCTGCGTAAGTGTGTGTGTGTGTGTGTATGTGTGTGTGTGGATGTGTGTGGGTGCGTGTGCGTGTGTGTCTGCTATTGGCTCATGTGTTCCCCAGCTGTCCTCGAACAGCCCTGCAGCTGGGCCAACACATCCTCTAACTAACACCTTCTATCCTCTCCCATCTTCACTTACATGGTGTGATGGGTGGGTCAGCAGGTATAGACCATGTTACACTCTCCACTTACTGTGTAAAGGTACACCTTTTCAAACAGATACTGTAAAATGGCCTGCTCTGTCCAATTCATCCCTCTGTAAACACAGCTCTTGTTCAACTCTACTCGGCGTCCTGTGTATTTGGGGAAATAAGGGGGGAAGCCACGTTAACTGGTTTACCAAAGCTTAGACTTCAGGTAAATACCCCGAGTTGTGGATTAAACCTGTTCTGATGAAGCTGTGTTTATAAGGCAACAGGATACACACTCCCCTCACTCTCCTGCTGACTGTGGGTCAGTTCTGTGTCTTTTACTGGAATGGTTGAGCCCAGGACTGTGGGTGACTAAATCAATCTTGTGTCTGTGTGTTGGCAACGTCCAAGCTGTGCTGGGATCTCTTACTGCCGTGGAGATGCTGGGCGACTTCGGAGGAAATCTGGCATTCCCGGTCCCCTTTGTTTTAAAGAGATAATCCACTTCAAAGTCATTTTTTATTACATTTTGATGTGGCAAACTTAGGTGGAAATAATCATGGACAAACTCTAACTTGTATCAAATAAACCTAACCATTTTTTAGCTTATTCTAACTATTGTACCACACACGTATTTGACAATTCATGCCACAAGAAATGACAACAAAATTATTTTATTGTATTTTTATATCCAAATCTCATTACTTTTTCTTCCTGGAAAATGGAAATCCTCAAAATCTTCCTATCAAATACAACCGCCTTTCTCTCCCTAACTGATATCCTATTGGTTTACAATTTTGAATGATCCCTCCCTGCAATATGCCACGCCCCTATATCCTGTTTCAACAGGAACAACAGTACATCGCATTAAGGAAGCAAGATGCTCTGCATTGTATAATCATACAAATAAAGAGAATAAATGGCTCAACCTACCCAGTTTAGTAGAGAGAGAGAGAGAGAGAGAGAGAGAGAGAGAGAGAGAGAGAGAGAGAGAGAGAATATTTTTACAGCGTTGTGTGGGTTTTAAGCAATTATTGGGCAGGAAACTGTCCAATCCAATCTGGCAACACCGATTGTGACTTTAAGTGTCTTACCCAAACATTATATTTTTGTTTTACTAGGAGATGTGTAGATTTAACAAGATCACAATCAATTTCATTTGGGCTCAGTCATGACTGCATTTCCAGTCATGACTGAAGGAACCTAATATAAGTGGAAAACTACTCTATCTTATAGTTTAAAGCATCATTCAAGTTTGGTCGAGGTTTGAGTTGTGTAGTTAACTTGACATGATGTAACTCCAAATATCAGAGAGATATCTTCAATAGTTGCTCCGTAGATTAAAACATGATAATCCAAAATAGAGTTTATTTCTCTCCACATAGACTTACATGGCACGGTGAAACAGGTCTCAAAGTCACACTTGTAGCACACAAACGAACGAGAACAAAGCGGATTCTGCCAATGTATAAAATAACAAAACCCAACTGTGTTTTTTTGAAGTAAAAATGTTAACTAACGTGTTGATTTTACTATTTGAATTAGGAAGAAGATCCGAGCCCGAATCACAGTATTTGTGATTGTGAAGCAACCTGATTGGTCCAAATGTCAACACCCGCTGCTGAACCAATAACAAACACGGTGATTCGGTCTCGGAAGCTACATACCAGATCTTCTTCCTATTAAAATAGTTAAATCAACATGAAGTTGACAATTTTCTTTCCGAAAAACGCTGAGTCCAATTTTGTTATTTTATACATTGGTGGAATCTGCTTTGTTTGAGTTTGTTTGTGTGCTAAAAGTGTGACTTTGAGATCTGTTTCTCCCTGCAATGTAAGTCTATGGGGAGAGAAATAAACCCTATTTTGGATTATCACGTTTTAATCAACGGAGCAACTATTGAAGATATCTCACCAATATTTGGAGTTACATCATGGTAAGGTAACAACACAACCCAAACTTTAACGATGCTTTAAACTATAAGATGTTCCAATTCAAAGTAGAGTAGCCTACTTTTCCACTTACATTAGGTCATGACTGAGCCCAAATGAAATGGATTGTGATCCTGTTAAATCTACACACCTCCAAGTAAAACAAAATATCATATTTATAAATGCTGAGCGGGAGACCACAAGTTTAGGATCAAAAGTAGGCTAGTTGGAGAAATAACCTATCACAATCGCTTTCCCACCAAGCGTTAGAGTTGGGTTTGACACAAAGTCCCTTTGTTTGGCGAATTGCCACACATTCAATGGCTAACATTGAAAGCGAGCAAAGGGTCACGGTCTAGGGATTAGGGTCAGCTTAAAGGTTTGGTGGAGAATGGGAGGAAGGGGTCAGGGTTAAGGGTAGAATTGGCATGGGGGATGGCTCCACTACACAGAATAGGAATGTGCACATGCCTACAAATGAATTGAGCTTGAATGTTGATTTCATGGTCCTTAGTGATGTTTTCCAAGATATTAATCTGCATTACTTCCCTTTGCCATTGCCGATTACACTGACACACTGCCTCTCACCTCTAAATGCTTCAATGCTAATCTATGCTAATGTGATGCATAAAACTGCTTCAGACTTCCATTAGCGCTTTGAGCTACCAATAAAAATCACATCTGTGGATTTATACGGTCTTATGGTACAAATAGGACCCGGGTCTACTGCTGCTGATCACAACCTGTCGGGGGCTGTAACAATGAATGGTACAAATACAAATGGATGGTGGCGCATGTGATTGGTCCTCCTGGATTTAGAGTGAAAAAGTAAATACGGCTCAGCGGTCTGGTGAGTGAAGGGATCAGGAATGCACAGATCGATGCCCGCCTGTGCAGTAATCTCCCTTTGACATGGCCAGCCACTGGCACCGGCGATGGGAAATGCATGCGCTTCTTAGAGAAAAGCCGCCCACAAACCCACAATGAATGTAGGTCCTGAGCCACGCCGACACATGCAAAACGCACGGAAATTTCAGAATGTCACTGAACTGGAGTAACCCTCTTTTAAGGTGAGGCCATACCTCTCAGCCAATCACAATGGGCCTAGAATCAGGCCCTGTGCCCTGAGCCAATCAACACGTTTGTGTGTCCCCCCTCTCTCACTTCCCCCAGCTCCTTTTCACCCTTTCTTTAGCTTCATGTGAGTAACTCACTATCCCCAGAGGCGGAAGTGGTTAGTGTTTGTTGGTGTGTGCCAATCAGGCTCTTATCCCAGCTTGTATCTCTCGGGCTTGACTGCCATACCATTGTGTAGTACTCACTCATTCACAAAATACACAATACTCAGTGTAGACATTGTTGCCCCCTTTTTGCTCGTGACTATGTCTGTGTTTGCTCTCCTGTTTTTGGACGCTTCCTTTGATCCTGACTCTGTAGAGAGGTGGTGGTTGAGTTAGGAGCTGGGGTGTGTGAGTCTGAGTGTACGTTGGTATCTGTGGAGTTGTGTCCTACTGTGTGTGTAATTTGAGGAGGGAACACTGTCATATGCTTTCAGGGGTTGCATAATCCATTTCAAGCCAAGACACGGCTGGCTCTGTCTCTTACTCAACACACATTCCCACAGAATACCACAACATACAGTAAAGCTCAGGTGGTCCGTTCCCATACGTAGGGAAAGATGGGAAGGTTGAGAGGTGAGCGCCTGTTGAGAGCAAGCGATTGTTTTACTGAGAGGAGATCTGTGGGAGAAAACAGAGGAACACTGAGTATTTCTATTCATCTCACATGGAGGCAAAAATCAGTGATGGGAAGGAAAGGCTTGAACAAATGGCTGAAGGTGACAATACATGTCAAATTGCAGTGACCAGAACGACTCTACCATATTTTGGTATGACACAGAACCTTGTTGAAATGAAACTCCAAACCTAAAAAAGAATTTGCTTGGTATTCATATGATATTGGAGAGATTAGATCTGAACATAAACAGGGTAAAAGTAGGTAATTTTCAAGGGAATAAATCTCGTTTGGGCGTAGATCTTCAAAGTCAGCCTCCCATACATTGTCAATAGAGCAGCTAATATAAATGGCGCTGGTGGACATCATCACCTCTGGATGGTAGATTTTGGAGTTTTTCTTGTCAACGAATATTGACTGAACTGTCCAGGATCATAGGCATGACGTGGGAGAAGTTTCGCTTTTAGAGATTCATAAGTGTTTGTTTTTACCAAAGATTTATTGAGCAGGTACAGCAGCTCTAAAACGTTACTGACTTCCCACACTTAATCATAAAGGAACACCAGTGTTTTTCACCTGGTTTCTGCACCCTTACAGGAGGGCTTTTGTGTGGTTCTAACTAATTCCTAAGATAAATAAATACAACCACAGTATAGGTAGAGCTTCTGTGCACTTGTTAATACTTAATATGTGACCCACAGAGCTCCTGTCCTGTGAAAGATGCACAAATCATAGTTTTGCTCAAAATAAACTCAAGAATCTCAAGTCCTAGGTCAAGTTCAGTTCATGTGAAAAACCATGAGAAATACCTGAGAATGCCCGGTAACACACCCAGTGTTAGTCCACCAATAAATAACTATTATTTTGCCCTGAAGGCCACAAGTGGCCTTTCTGAATGGAGAACCATATTGTTGCACTACATTTCTCAGCGATAACCAGTACTTTGACGTCACTGAAATAAAAAATAAATTGGCAAATCAAAATGAAAATGTCATGGATTCTTGCTTAAAGTTGCTACTTTTGAAAGGCTTTCAGTATGGTCAGTTGATGGCCTCAGTGCACCTACAATATCGCCCCTTCCCAACCCACTCCCTTTGGAAAAAATATGTCTTCTGAAACATCATGGTGGTTTTAAAAGATTAACAGTAAATCCTCATTCCATACCACTGTAGTTCTGATGGAAAGTGAAGTTCCCTTTGAGGTGAGATCTGTTTGGTACATATAGAGACTCCACCGTGTTTGATCTGCTGTACAAGCCAGTTACAATCTACGAATCATATGAATCAAACCATGTGACTTCAAAGCCAAATACCATATATAAGCTTGATTTCTTTGATCTCCAATTCTTGCCATAAAACATAAAAGAACAATTTCCATTTGTAAAGCATTACAGTCGCATGCAGTTTATAAGGGTCTCATAACACAATAGTCATATTTGATTATCTTATTTATCTAACCTTTTATCTGTCCAAGTTGACCAGACCAGCCAAGAAGCAATTGGTTAAAACGATAATGAGACACACACACACCCAGATTAGATTGGAAACAATACCAAGAGTTTTGGTTTGTGCCTTCGTCAAAAAGCAGCTTATTGCGTTATGCAGACAGGAGAGGTGCAGTGATGGTGAGAGCAAGAGAATAGGATCGGACAGGTACAAACCAGGTACAAACAGTTAGTTAATTGAACACGTTTAGATAGTTTTGAACAGTTGCCTCATAACCATATTAGCTCTATGATTGGACAAACAACTCTCCAATCAATCACTGAAAAATCAACACTTATGAACACTGGAAAATGTGCTGTGCAACGATTTCTAAAATGATTCTTAGAATCCAGACATATAGTCAGTTATTCTGTAGAAACTTGTAGTTGCACTGGAGTTTAATGCATTGCAGATGAATGCACTTCACTCATCCAGAAAAATAAGAACTGTACTCCAAAAATGCACGTTTAATCCATGGATGGGGACCCTGATGTATATCATTTTGTAACATGTGAAAATTACATAAATCCTATTTTCAGCAGATGAAAGTTTTTTTTTTTTTTACTCTTTCAGACTACAAGGGCATTTGTTTTGCATTCTTCATATTTCTCTGGCCCTTTCCCATGAGAAAGTCTTAACCTACGCTTCTGCGATGATAGAATAGCCGTGGAAGAAATGGCTATGCTCGGGCCAACATCTGAAACCCTATTTTGTGTGTGTGTGTATGTGTGTGTGTGTGTGTGTGTGTGTATTGGAGTGGAGTGAATAAGAGTGTTTGAATCCAATATTGTCCCGTTAACAGTGATGTTCTCTGTGATAGTGTGGGAGCGCCTTTTGTGTTTGTGTGTGCTGAGGAAGAAGAAGGCATGGTGGTGAGTGGGTTGGTGAGTGTGTGTTCTTATTCTGGCTTTGGGAGACGGTTATTCTTGTTCACAAATATTGAATAAACTGTCCAGGATCATAGAACTATCATGGAAATTCTATTTTAGGGGGTCATTTTCTCTTTTGAAGACTCATACAGTATGTATTTTGTTAGGCCAAAAATCTATTGAGTACAGCTCCTGTATTGATCCAGCTCCTCAAGAGGGAGATTCCAACTCCAGGGACGAGGCTCCATCTAGTCACCTGCATCTAGACTCCATCGGGGAGAAATCATAGGCTTTGATAATTTCATGATAATCACCAAAGCCTTCCTATAAATTCTAGAATCTTCTGTAATTTCAATCATGTAATAAAAATGTGTCATTCATCCTTCACTTAGTCTCTCCTGATTGAACTGTAATTGGCTGAAAGAGACTGTCTATCATTACTAATGCTGCTAATACTTGATAGCTCAAAAACATGGCGAACAGTAACCATTAAGTATGTTTTTCTATGCTACATGTTGAAACCATGTAACAGGCAACATTCTTTCTCCCATTGTTCAAGACAAACAATGTTAGTGTTTGTTGTGTGACTGTTGCAGTAATTTCCATCTGTACAATGACTACGTCGGGACAGCAAAAGGTGTAGGGCAGTTTCTGTTTTGACGATACTGTTATCAGGGCAACTGTTGCCATGTGGTGCATGGTGCATTTAACATTTTATTCCGGGCTGGAAGTGCCATGACTCAGTTTGACACCATGATGACGGTTTGTTCAGAAGGTGAGCGTTAGGATTTCCAAAGCTACTGAGTAACCTGAATGAGAGAGGGAAGTGGAGTCTTTTGCACCTGCTCATCACTGACCTTTGACCCGTTGAGGAAATCTAGCCGAATTTCACAAGGTGGCAGATCTGGGCGTGGATTTGTTGCAGCTCAGTGACACTTTGGATTTGTTTACAGTGCAACTATGTATCAACTTGTTTTGTTGAATCTTTTATTTTTATTTTTTTAATTGTACGTTACATTATCCCATTTGCAAACATGTGACCACCTGTTATTCATGTTCACTGTGATCCCATTAGCATGATCATTCTATAATCGCCATCTAAGGAAACATCATGGCAAATATGTGACATTCAGAAGAAAGCCATGAAATCCACCAGTTTTGGGGAATTCCATGAGAGCAAATTATACTGATGTATCAAATTCAGCAGAACTCTATCAGCCTCACCCTGACTGGGTCAACTGGATGGGCAGCTATTTCGCTATTGGTTCACCGGTCTCTCCAGTTGTGCTTCTGTTAGCACAGCATGGCCTGTGGTAGGGGTGTGGTCAGGGCAGAGTATGGTCTGATCGGGGAAATCCTTCTCAGGGGGTGAAGGGGAGTGTGGACAACAGGGAGTGGGGCGGTCCAGAGCCAGCTTGAGTAGGAACAGAGCTGGACGTCTATTAGAGGACAATGACCCCGCCTGGACCCATCCTCCTCCTCCCCTGCCTGCTTGATACATTAGATGAGGAACCAGGAAAGGTCACTAACTCAGACACATGTCCCCTCAACAGAATCAGTTCATATCATCCGTCTGTTTTCTATGACTTGTGTTCTTCATCGTACCAAAAGGTAAAGGATGTTTCAGCTACATATGAAGTCAATAGAACACATGATACGTCTGGGACACCATTGGTCATTATGAGCTAGGACTTTGGGAATTCTTCATTAAATGAAAAATGAGTAGATAAAACATCTAAAATGCTGAGACCCTGAAGCATCTCTCAGGCAGTAACAACATAACACAGTATTGATCTGAAGCACACAGGAGAGTTAAAGAAAGCACAAAGACAATTGACAACAGTGTTTTTAGGCGTGTAGCACCGGGAACTGAGGGGGCTTGTGGAAATGTATCAAGTACTCTATGATAGGTTTAGCGATCATATTCAATCCCCCTGTGTCTTACCATCCTGGAAACAGTGCTATTCTCACACACACCGTCACACTGACCACAGTGGCCATAGCAACAGAAACAACTGAATGTGCATATCGATATCAACTTTCCCATTTGATATCATCGCATCCTCCAGATATCCACAGGGCTGTGTACAGCATCACAACAACGGTTTTGGTCCACTAGTGTTTCTCAAAAATTGTGTACATGTAAAAAAACGGATGCATTTGAAGGGCATGGTTAGATGAGACAAAGGTTGAATATAGACATGGCAACAGGTGACTCCTTCAATCTAGTCCAATTTTATAAGAACAAGGATAAATGCGCTTTCAGCATGTCACGGTAAAAACAAAGAAGATCACACGGCTCACTTATTCAGTATAACCTTCCACCATCCTAACCTTGATTGTCACAGCAAGTCTTCCAAAACAAAATTCTAAGATCAAATATCTAGTGAGCCTGTTGTTCAAATAACCATACTGTATGTAACAATATATTCCCTGAACACGTGTCATAAGGGCATGGGCCCACCTTTGTCCTCATATCCTCTTGCATTCCTAGAAACTTTGGTGCATGTTTTACTTGGAAACACTTCGAGCCCATGTGGCCTCCATGCTTTCAATTCTTGCCAGACTTGGACTGGTATGCGTAACACCTTGTTTGGCATCGCACTGGGTGCAGCAGACCGGGGGATTGGAGGTCAACAGCCGGCCATGCTGAAGTGTTTCCATTGTGACCTTTGTGATGTCACGAATGGTTTCTGAAACATCCTTCAAAGCGGTTCCTCTCACTGATGGCTTACCACTTGCCGTGCATGGGATGGAGGACATGCATCAATCTTTAGTTACAACCCCATCCTAGCCAATCCTGCCTCGACCCCACCCCCCTCTGATTCTTTGCTGTTGATCCAGGGCAGTGGCTGATGCATTAGCACACATCCTAACATGTGGCATCATGTGCACAAACACCCTTTAATCTGCAAGGCACGTGGCGTTAGGCTAACCAATGACATAGAACGGCTGTGCCAACCTATCTGGAAGCAATAACACAGAAACTGTTTACAGGACCTCGGAATAGAAGCGTTCCGATTTCCAACTGTATTCAAGTGTATTTTCCTCCTTCACAGGGCACACATGAAGGAATTTAGCATAGGATTGCAGATCGAAGACCAGTTTGTCTTTTGTACTCTCAGAAGCTTTGTGCTTACAGTGTGTATCCATAGCCTCACTGAGCACCGGGGGACAGACATGCTGATCAGACACCAACTAACCTTTTATGTCATGGTGAAGGTCATATGGCCATGTGATGTGACCATAGAGCAGTATTCTTATTTTGTGTTAGTACCACAGAATTTGAATTGGATAGAACAGTCTTTCCCATTCAAATCAACGTTTCAGGATAGTCGGAGCAGCAGCCATTTTTATGTGTACCGTTGGGCTAACTTCCGTATATACCAACTAGTGCCATATCCGTCTCCCTGCGGAGACGACTTGTGGATTGTTGGACCGATTTGGGTTCAATCGCTTTATATTACTGTTGGTAAGTCGTCACAATTTATTATACTTAACGATAATCTTGTAACGTTGCAAAGCTAACCCTTTTTAGTTTAGGCTACGGCCACAGTGTGATACACTTTACGGCCTTATTGCCCAGACTTCCGCTGCCACTATAGCAACTAACCCTTAAAATGCCATAGGTGCTGTCTGAAAGGTGCTCGCTTCTTCAGATTGATACAGTAATAGTTTGATTTGTGTGCTAGGTATGTATGATCTTTTTCAGCAATGTCTGACTTCACACTCATAGAGGTACACACATACACCTGGGAGCTGCCCAGTCTAATACTGTTTCCCATTGAGCTGCTACCCTGGTGTACTTGGAGCTTCAGTGCCTTGCTCAAAGGCACTCCAATGGTAGTTGCTGAGGGAAAACATCTCTTGTTTACTTCCCCAGCCCCGATTTCCCAGCTGACCTGAAGTTTTGAAGTTCTGAAGTCCTCTTTTCTAACTTAAGATTACCATTGTCCATGGTTTCTTTGTGTTTCATCCCTTTTTGTTTGGAGAAGGTACTGTACAGTAGGTTAGCTGTTGTTCGACCTACGACCAACTTTTCAGAATTTCGTTTCACCATAAAATACCACAAATAATATTCTACATCACAGTTCTTTTTCCATTTTAGTTCGTTATTGCGTTAACCAACCCTGTGGTACTTCAAGGTTTCATTACACACTTTAGTTTTTTTGCCAGTTGTTACAACAGAGCATAAGCAACATTAATGTTGCACATGGGATGATTTGTAGGAGTTTCACACAAATGCTAATTCACCCATTCTGTCAATAAGAAAGCAGGCCAGTTACAGCAGACAGTGTGGACAGTACCAATGGTAACAATGTTTTAATGCATTTATTCAATATTATGCTGCAACGTTTTGTCTTAATCTGAAATCTTAAGCCTCATTTGGTTTGCATTTTCCAATAATTCAGTGATATATATGGTTTTGAGGGCGGCACGGTGGCGCAGTGGTTAGCGCTGTCGCCGCACAGCAAGAAGGTCATGGGTTTGAATATCTGTGTGGAGTTTGCATGTTCTCCCTGTGTTCTCATGGGTTTCCTCCCACAGTCCAAAGACATGCAGGTCAGGTGAATTGGAGACTCTAAATTGACTGTAGGTGTGAATGTGAGTGTGACTGTGTTTGTCTGTCTGTGTGTTATCCCTGTGATGGACTGGGGATCTGTCCAGGGTGTTTCCCTGCCTTCCGCCCGATGCATGCTGGGATCGGCTCCAGCCTCCCGTGACCCTGAATAGGAGTAAGCGGGTATAGACAATGGATGGATGGATGGATATGGTTTTGATTGTGGTTTAAGTATACAATATTTTCATCATTTTGGCGTTGCTTTTACCTGGTCATCAAGCATCCAAAGCATTCAAAACACTCAAACTATTCTGCTAGTATTCTGCTGGTTGATGCTATTCTGTCCCACTTCATCTTAACAATTGGAACACATTGATTTGAAGGTGAATTATACACACCCTCCTTGAAAAAACTTCCAATATGTCAATATGAAAGGATGAATGACTGATTACAATGGTAAGGAAACTGAAGGACAGTTTATTTGATACACCAAACCTCCAGACAGTGAGGCACATGGTCATGGTTTTCCATATAAGGCATGTAGATAGCCCTCTGTGGATTTACATAGTGTTCAAATGGCTGTTAAAATAGTCTAAATGAATCATCAAAGCAACAGAGGGCGATATGGTAGTTAGTGTCAGGCACAACAGCTCCAGTATTTCAGTAATGGCCATACTGTGTTTAGGGTACTGTAAGTATAGTATATACTATACTTTTAAATATTAAATATTCTCTAAACCTCACAGGCATTTCAGTGAAACATGACAGGAAAGAGGATGATGTGATTCAAGCCTCATGATCATCGTTTTGAGTTTCTGTGATTCACCGTGTCTGGCATGAGATTTAGGAGGCACTTCAGACGGGAAAAAGGACTCAGTAGAATCTTGTGGTTACATGGCTTCTTGCACAAACTGATGGAAATGTGTCATAAAAACTCTGGAATGTTTGTGGGATTCCAAATGTATTATGGCCTTCACACTCAGACTGGCACATTACTTAGTTATCCTGAGTTCATGTGTAAGCAAGTGTTGCAAAAAAGACAACTAAAAACTCTTTACAAAAATATGTACGACTTTGCATTTCCATTACAGCCTAAATGCATGTAACTTTTGTTCATTTACTTGTACACACTGATTTACAGTGAACAATGTAAAGGCTGGATGGGCATGGTTGTGAGAAACTAGGTTGATGTGGCATGTGCTTTTAGGAAGCAAACTTATATTTCCTAACTTGGGACATGCAAAACAGAACATGAAATGCTTGGTTGTGGACCTCTACAGGATGGGTTCCTCATACTGTCCAGAAAAACCACTGGTTTTATTCATGCTCGTCCATATTCTGGTAAGACAAATCTAACAAAGCAGCAATGTAGAATTCCAGCTTAACAGTGAGAAGTGTTAAAATGATGGGCAAAAGCAAGTTAGTACAAATAAAGTTACTTTTATTTCCAAAAAGTCATTTACATTATGTACATAACGCACCCCCAAAATAAGCCATGTACAGTAACACTATGCACAGAACCTCTGAAAGATCACGTGCAATGAGCTCAGTTATCTCCTTCGGTTATACAGTGTATCAATAATCTCTCAGCAGAAAGGCACACTTCTTGGTCATGGGCACACTCACACATTACCACACACACACACACACACACACAAAGACATATATTGCAGCTAGGGGAAATGTATTCAACATGTGCTTCATTATTGGATGTGCTTTGATAAATAAGCTTGGTCTTGCAGTGCTTCCATTTTTCATAAATAAAATGTTTTTAAAAAATGTACAGTACATCGATAACATTTGCTGGTGAATGTCCACTGACACATCTGTATTCTACATCACTAGTCCAAGTTGACACTAGTCCATACAAAGGAACGTTCTGTGAATCCTCAGGCAATCCCAACACGTTTAGGCCCGCCCCCACTGCCAGCCCGCGCACCGTCTTCTAACTGTCCCATTGGACAGAGTCAAGACAAATGGAAACCAGCCAGGTGCAATTAGAGTACGAGACCTCATTAAGCCCCTCCCACCGTGTGCTGATCAATCCTCCTCCTATGAAAGTGCTCAAATAAAGAGACGGTAGTGCTTCTCGCTATTCCACATTGGGTCCCCATGGTGATGGTGCATTGCTTATTGGAAGTGCTGAATCCTTACATGGGCAGTCTGTAAAAACAGTTAAGGAGTTTGTTAATTTGCCAAGACTTTTCACACACACTCTAGAGCCAACAGGGCAGTTCCCTGTTCAATTATGTTAAGAGGCAAGTGACATTTAGTGTTCCATTGTTCTGGATTACTAAAGAATTACAGATCACAACAAGTTATCAAACAACGTTTTAATGAGCTGTACCGTTTTCTTGGTTTTACTTCCCAGCCATCACGACACTTCACGTAAGTTAGTGATTCCCCTGGTGAGATTTCAGTAATTGAAGAGTCTTGGGCACAGAAGGTAAACCTGCGACAACATAAATGGCAAACTCAATAAACGTATGAAATGGGAAAGTATTAATAATTTGACATCGTTATGACAAGAGGTGTGTTGAATCGACAGCCGCTTCCCCACTTACTTCTTCTGCGTCTCTCCAGCTTTCACACGAATCCGCCGCACTTCCAGTACAGGCTTGGCAGGCGTGCTGTTCCAGGACCAGAACGACTGCTTGATGTTCTTCCAGACGGAGCCCCAGGAGTCAGATGCTCCTTCCCAGCTCAAACGGATCTTGAGCAAGTCACCAATATCGTCCTCGGTGAACACCAAGAATGTGTTGGTCAGGTTCAGACCGATGTTGTCAGGGCTGGGTGGTGGGAAGAAGAATATCAGGCAGAGAGAACAAGGGGACTAAACAGAGAAACTCTAGCAGCTTTAAGGCCTACTCAAGTGTTCAATTCAGATATATAAATTCTGCACAAATTCAAACGAATATTCAAGAGTGGCAAGTGAGACTAAATGCTGAGGTAAAACCTGGGGCACAATATATGGAAAGACCAGTTTTGCAGTAGGGGATGAAGGTTTAGTACTTACACATCGACAAACATGTTTTCTGTATCGTTGCGGGAGCCATACAGCTGGACATGAAACGTGGGATCTGCATTGTCTGCCTGCTTTCTGTTAAAAACGTGCATCTTCATCTGGTAGTGGTAGCCTTACCAATGTAAACACAGAGATTAGTTGATCCACCATCGTGCATGGAGTAAGAAGAGTGTACAGTAGGAGTAGTTTATGTTGGTAAGAGTGGAATTTTAAAACAGATATTGCCAATTAAATAAAGATAAGAAAGCACAGTGATTGCAAGCACAGTGATTGCAGAGTTGCTTATCATTATTCCCCCAGAAAGCCAACATTATAGGAATAAAGATAAGACCGACTGCAGGTAAAACTACGCATTTCCTGGTTTTCTCCTTGCCTCAACTCACCTCCAAAGGGCGTGTCGGCGCGTGTCTTCAGGTACATCTTACTGTTGCGTCTCTTGCGCATCTTTTTGGCGTTGTAGCCGATGTTGTTGCAGCGGTTCTTGCGGCAGCTGAGGCAGATGCCCTTCTTGAAGCGATCGGGGCCCGTGCACTGGAAGGCAAAGCTCATATGGTCCTTGTTCATCAGGGAGTCCACAAACAAGTGCACAGCACGCTCATGCTCGCACTTCATCACCTCCATGAAATCTGGAGAAATTGAGGCGGGTTAGATGGGCTACAGTGTAAAGACAGACTACTTTGCTAAATGGTATAGGTTGCGAGGTAGGAATAAATTCATATCAGCTTATCAAAGTTAACACCTTAAAATGAACACCAAATCAAACCTGGTACAAAAGGTTAGGCATGTTGCCACGACAACCCAAAACAACAAACACTGTACCCCAATAAAACAAAGTCAATGTGGCAATGGAACATATGAAGACACTAAAAGTTGAGCTCAATTCCTGGCTTCAGAAAATACAACTTAATTCATGTAACCCTCTTTCTGAACGGAGTAATGCTCTCTGGACAGCTGGACCTCACAAGCTAATTAAGAGCCAACACAAGCAAGCAGCCATTTCTCAAGTACTTACTTCCCGCCATGGCCAGCACGTCGCCCAGCGCACAGCCTGGCTGCACTTCACCTCCATTGGGGTAGATATCAATATCCCCAATTGGCTGCTGGATCCCAATGCTCACGCCCAAGGCCTCTCGTGTGTAGGTGTGGAGTACGTCGACAAAGTCGGCATCATCTGGGGAGAGTCGCTTCTGCTCCTCCGCGCCTTCGAACATGGGCCCTGCTGGGTCTAGACCTAGAGTACAGGTACCAGAAGTGAGCCATAAGTTGGACGAGTAGCACACTCGGAAGCGTCATTACCAACATTCATGTCTGAAATACAAAAAGGAATAACGGCAATAGTTTTTCCTGGCAGTTAGGATCAAATGACAATTCATCTTGCACTTACCAGTGATTCTGCCAATGGTCCCTTGTACATATGTTCCTGCGTAGCCTGCTACATGCGCCCCCAGACTGTAGCCAATCAGGTGCACATTTTTCAGAGGCAGCTGCTGCTCATCCTGTTGGAGAAAAGCAATGAAACACATCAGCAGCTGCCACCATGAATGCTAACCCATATTAAACAAATCCTGGATTTCAGCCAATGACAGGGGCAGAATATATTCATGTTCCCTTCCATGCAACAGCGCCTCCACCATCTGTCTCAGTTTGTACCCAGGAAATACACCCTTTGTCTATGCTCACAACTATTGTATGTGGCAGTATGCCCAAATCCCTCCTCACTCGCCATTCCTGCCCGGGCCCAATTTCGTGACGTACTCCTGAATGGGATTGTTGGCTTTGTCCCAATAGTGCTAAATAGCCTGCTTCCCTTGTTGTTCTCCCTGATGAGCATTGATCTAAGGGTACTTGAAGGGGAACAACAATAGAACTATTGCCATGGGATGACAAAAATGTCC
>OMOT01077212.1:0-10375 GCA_900312575.1 Acanthochaenus luetkenii | reverse complement strand
TTACATTACATTACATTACATATCATACCGTTGGCAGAGGCAGCCATACAAGGTACCAACCTGCTCAACGGGAGCAATTCAGGGTTAGGTGTCTTGCTCAAGGACACTACGACAGATTTTTCCCGGGACAAGCTGGACTCGAACTGCCGACCTTGCAGTTGCGGGGCAGGAACTCTACCTTCTGAGCTACTGCCGCCCCCATACAAGTATATATTGCATGCATCATATACATAGTACATCACACCATGCACCACACTACACACAAACACATATATTTGCATGTCTTTGACTGTGGGAGGAAACCGGAGCACCCGGAGGAAACCCACGCGAACACGGGGAGAACATGCAAACTCTACACAGAAAGGGCCAGGCGAGGTTTGAACCCAGGACCTTCTTGCTGTGAGGCAACAGTGCTAACCACTGCGCCACCGTGCCGCCTACTCAATGTCTCACTTGTAAAAATAAATCTTGCCAAAAACTATTATTCAGTGTTTCCCCAAGAGTGTTTTCCCTGTAACAATGGAAAAGCCTCTGAAACAGCATTTAGACCATGGGAAACAAAAACTCTCCATTGAAACCCAGGATGATGATGATGATATAATAATAATAGTAATAATAATAATAATAATAATAATCGGAGGTGGATGACATTGACTGGGTGATTTTTAATAAGGGCAATATGGTGTGCTTCTTTAACAGACATGACATAAATCCATTTCATACACGACAGCCTTTTTCTTAAATGTTCCAGAGCTTTTCCATTAAGGAGTCATGTGTGAATCAGAGCTTCCACCAAAAATCATCTCTAGCAATTTGCTGTGTCCAAGTGACATTTCTGTAAAAGCCAAAGTTAAACTTGCAATGTTACATATTTCATGTATGAAAGAAACTATAGATAGCAGGTAATCCACACACCATTGCTGGAAAGCTAGGGCCTCACGTCACACTGCAAACTAGTGATACGTCTGTAGGCAGAAGGGAAGGGAATGTTCTCAAGAGGCCAAGGATAGAGAAAATACATAGACAGAAGTTATCAGTGATCATGAAGGAAGGATAGGGGGCAATTTAAGGGAGTTGTACTGGACATCACAATTTCATTTGGGCAAATAAAGCGACTCTACTGCAATTAGGGGATGCAACACTCTTCTCTGCTGCAACCCTAATTTGTGATTTAGGTTGATAACGTGGATTACTTTTTACATTAAAAATTCTTGCTTAATGCAGCTTTAAAGGAAAACAATGTATGAAATATACTAATCCAAACTAGAAACCATATGGCACACTTTATTCTATTTAAAAAGTGTCAAGAGTAAAGCTAATAGACTTGATTAGTCCTTGTAGTCCTTAATTGGGGTGGGGTTGGGGAAGATGGCATCCTTTTTTTCTTCCAGATGTAATGCATTCTTCTTGTTAGTCATGTCTATCGTGCCTGTTAAATTTCAGCTGAGGGAGGATCTTTGCATGTGATGATACCTATCTTGTTCTACTGTTCATATGAGCCCAATGTGAATGGCCAGCTACAGTATGTGAAGATCATGTGTGCATTTCTCTTCAAGCAAAAGGCCACACTAAAATGAATCCCTAAGAGTCTACTTACAGTATGTTATAGCTATGAAGTTAGACAGATCATTCAATATTTGTGAACATGGAAAGTTCTCTCCCACAGCTTGAACCCAGAGAGACCTTGAGACCTATTAAGAGACCTGGAGCTGCTCCATTGACAGTGATAAAAGCGTCTGCTAAATGCTGTAATGTAATGTAATGATCTATTGTGTAGCCATATTCCAAGGTGGACTGTTGACTTCTTGCTTCTTCTGTACATTCAAATTTGCTTTATTTTAAGGTATTGGTTTTCTTGTTACTGTGTTTTGGAGACTTCATACTGTTCATATTCACAAGAACAGACTGGACTGAAAAAAGGCCATAAGAGTAGCATGTTCATTTTGTTTGAATGTGGACTTTCCCTTTACAGTCACACATGTCACATATGCCTCAATGAAACTGTGAATTGGCACCTAGTGACCAAACTCCACTCCAGCATGAGCATGCTACTTGCTTGTTATCAAACACGTGCTTTATTTCTCAAGGCAGTGTTACAGTGACCCATCGCTCTCTCTCTGTCTCTTCCCCCCCCTCCTTCTTTTAATTAGGTGGGCATCTGTGGTCGTACAGGCAGTGGGAAGTCGTCTCTGTCCCTGGCCTTTTTCAACATGGTGGATATGTTTGAAGGTTGGTATGTCTCCCATCGTACCATTCACACACAGAGAGCTCATATAAGGTTTAAGCATTGGTTATTCTATCTCTGTCTGTTTCTGCCTTGGTTTCTATCCCTGTTGACTCACAGTCTCTCTCTCGTCTTTCTCTTGCAAACTCTGCCTGTTTTTTCTCCGTCTCCTTTTCTCGGTCTCTCTCTCCAACTCACTGTTCATCTCTTTTATTATTATTTGTCTCTGTCTGCCTGTCTTTCCCTGTTTCTGTGTTAATGTCTGTCTAAAGGCAGTGATACTTAGGGTAACATTTGGGCATTGCTAATTGGGAACCAGGAGTTGCCTCAGTGTTGTCGCTGTGACCAAACAGAAATGTCTTGAGTAGGTTATTGACCCCGGCTCTCTTAATTGTTGTCCATCTACTTTGCCCCCAAAACAACCCAATTGTCTTTGTGCCTCAATTTCTCTCTCACTTTCTCATGTTCTTTCTTGCCGCCTCCTCTCATCCACCACAAAGATAGTGGGGATGTACAGCCTACTCCCCCATTCCTCAATATATATTGCTCTTCTGTGAAGAGGGTACTTGAACCTCTCAAAATAATCTAATAGATCATAACATGATAGATGATTAATGTCTAATGAAGACATTCTTTAGTGCTTCACACTTTTTTTATACTTGCCAGAAAGGCTAGCATCTCCATGTGCGGATGTGTCTAAGAAACTGTAGGATTTTCATTAGGTCCTTTTTTAATGCCATGTCTGAAATACCTGTGGTAATAACCTTTATAGACCAGCTGATGCTCCTGCTGATGGTAGTTTTCAGTACTGATGCACTGGAAGATAGATTTTTCCATTTCACATTTTTCAGTAATTAAAATTTTGTTTGTGGAAGCATTTGGCTAGTAGAAGACTAATTTCAAGTTACCTGTTTTCCTGATAAGGTAAGTCGGGTCATTTTAGAGGATGTAACATTACCACAGTATACCCTGCTAAGTTTATGTTAGCAGCAATGTCAGTTGTTAAGTTGTAATAACGAGCTATTATTGGGGATTTCATTTTATAAAATTATTTGCCAAGACGCGCACAGCTGGCAAGCAACTAGCACTAATTCAAGTATATTTTGGGAATTATGACGTATCGAATAAGAAAAGCTAGATGGAAATGGCAAAATGTAATAAAATTACAGTCGCTTGAAGCTGAAAATCTTGATGATAAAGACATTATACAAAAACTTGAGATGGAAACACATATGTCACAATTTGGGCTTAGCATGATTGGTCTGACAAATTGTTAAATCTCATTGCATAAGAGTTGAAAAGTGGCTTTGGATGTCCTGAAATGTTGTCTGTAAAATACTGTATATGTCCACCACAACCTCCAGAAATGTCATACCTGCTGTCTCTGGTGCATTACAATATCACAAAGTGCATTCATTTTTCGTGTTCACTAGGGCTGTGTGATATGGACAAAATCTTCTATCACGATATGGGTAATTTCACATCTGTAAATTTGATGAAGAATTTGAACAAAATAACCACATGCCTCTAGGGCTGGGTATTGATTAGATTCCGATTCACTAGGTCCCAATTCAATTAGATTTTCAATTCTCAATTTGATTCAATATCTATTTGGTTAGGGATATTTCAGTTACATTACAAATTTTGCTTGGATATGAAAGAGATTCTCAGAGAACTAATGCTGTAACCCTCTAACCTGGTGCATTATTACAATATTCATGTTTACATTGAATTGGCCCCAAAGCAGTTACATTAATGTACTTTTTATTTAACACGACCAACACACTACAGCAGTGTATCTGAAGAGAAATGACCAAAAGAGACAAACAACCATATATTAATTAATAAGTCAAATTAAACCAACAATCAGAAATTGGAAAAGGCTATGAATTGCAATAGTGCAATACATTTGTTGTTTTCTTGGAACATGTTGAAAAACAGTCTTGTAAAATCTCTGGACATTGTAAATTGTAAAGTCCATGAAACTAAAGCCCCTTCATGACGGCTTTCTCACCTCGTAGTGAAACTATGACGCTTGAGTGACGCAACAGCATTTTGGATTTTGAAAATCACTTTGAAATTGATACTTTTCAAAGGGCATCGATCCCAAATGAGTAGTATGTGAGTATTAAAGTATCGATACCACAGTTTCGATCCACCCATCCCTTGTGGATAGTCCTTTCCTAAGCTAGCTGCACCCTCAGCAGATGGTTAGTGTGAAATGATGACGGAGGCTTTTATCCGAACAATGGCTTTTATTGAAACACTTAGTAACTTGTCACAACACGTTAACTCTCTCAGTCCATATCCCGGTCTACTCTACACATGTCTCTGTATTACCGTAACTCTGTTAGTAACATTGCATGGTAAATGTATACCGTATATGACAGTTACTACAACTTGAAATGCTCCAAGATTTCTCCATATTTATTTCGGCAAGATACCCAGTCTATATTATCTGTGGCTTTGGTGACTTTATACACGTTTGGAACCACACTTGTAAACAAATATGGCGGAGACATGTATGGTGGAAAAGGCGTAAACCTGTTAAGTGGCCTCAAGCTTCATTGCGCAAAGAATCAATGGCTGGCCACAAGAGACTAACGGGGTTAAAGCTACACGCATCCACTGGCAAATGTTAAAAGGTAGATCTCGGGATTTTACGAATCAATATCGGATCATTCAAATGAAGATCGATTTGAATCTGAATTATTATTATTTTTAACCCAGCCCTACATGTCACATTTTTTCTTCATTACACAAAAATGGGAAATACGATTAACATTAAATGTAAAAAAGATGCTTTTTCATTTGTGAACTTCCAACTAATCAAAACACTGTCAATGGTCATCAGCAGTGAGAGATAATGTAGAATTTAAAGTAATAACAATTCAATAATCTACGGAAGAAATCAACTAAAGACGGCAAAACCAGAAGATTATTCACAGCCTGGTATGAGCCGTCTCTTGTGAAACCATGGTCCAGCCAGCCACTCTTTATATTATGTTGCATGTCTAATGGTGTCTTTACAGTACATAGCCAGCAGAGTCTAAATAACTTTCTCTGATAGCGTTTGGTCAAATATAGCGGAGCTAAGCGGTCCAGATTACATACAGAGCCACACTTGTGATAAGAGCTGATGATCCATCGCATACTTTTTTTTCTGGTTGTAAATCAGTGGAATAATTAGCGCGACTGTTTAACAGGCAGTTCAAAAATGCTAAATCGTTCTGTGTCACGCTGCTCCGTGTTTGTTTGTTATTGTAGTCCATGTGTAGAGAATGTAAAGTACGGTTGGGAATGACGTAAAATATGGCCATAAAGAAGGTCTTCTGCTTTTTGCAGCAATGGCGATATAAACGATAGATTAAACTATCTACGGGTAGAAATTTTTCTATCGTCCCACAATATATATCGTCATACCTAACAGCCCTAGTGTTCACATGAAAGCATGAAATATGGTCAACATTAACCGACACTAAATACCAATATCAACTTGCAATACTAACCAGTTTTTGAAAGTCTACATTTTTCTCATGGATGAAGTCTAAATGTCCCCTCTGCCAATACTTTCTGTTTACATAGAACAGCCCATAAGGAAATCTAACATATGTACATATATGCCCCTATATCAGATAAATGTTATATGTATATGTTACATATATAGTCATATATGAACCAAACGTATATACCCCCTCTGGATATATGGTCATATATATGCACCCATACCTGCTCAACATATGTATGTGTTAAAGACTAAAGACTGGTACTTACTCTCCACACCTCTCATAGGCTTGTTTGCCTTGTATACATTTTGTCTAAGTTCATTCTGTTGCGTGTTAGCCTTTAATGATTATTATTTTTAGTATTGGTGCACCCCATTTGACTGTTATCACTCAAGGAGATAGATAGACAGATATAGGAGAGAGATAGTCAAACATTGTCTAAATGTCTCAAAAAACTGTAAATACTAGCACACAAATAAGGAACAACCCCATTCAATTCTAGTGGGCAATTTTCATGTGATGCCCTAATTAGTTTTTCCAGACAATTATGGACTAGGCTGCATCATATGCAATTGTTTTACTTACAAACAGCAGCTTAAGAACACCCACATCCATATGGTGTAGCACAAAATAAATTTCTGTAATAATCTGTTCCTTTGCTTCTATCGAGGCTGTAGCAGGCCTGGCTTGATAGTTTGTCACATGGGGTCAAAAGAGGCTGGAAGCACGGCTGTGGTGGTCAAAACAAGAGTCTTTATTAAGCAAGGTTGACAGGGAAATGGGAGCAAACAAAACTGAGATTCTTCCCGGACTGGGGTACACTCTCCCATCAGACCGGGCAGCGGCTGTCTTCCTGAGGACACATAGATATACAGAGAGTGGTAAGGCAGGTTTGCAATTCAATGTTCATACCACAGGCTTATAGCGTTCGCCTCTATTCCTGGTTCGGTGGCCACTCTGTGGGTGTCTCTCCTATGGTATGTCTCCCCTCCTCTGGTTCTTGCTCTCCTTTATCCCAGTAGTTCCTGATTACGGATTGGCATCAGCTGGGTTACCTCCAGGTTTGGGTGATCTGGCAGGGGATGTAATCATGTCCAATAACCGCCCCCAGCAGACGCTGGCTCCGCCCTAGTCTCTGGCTCCCTCTGCTGTCGTGGCTATAGCAGGGGGAGATGCTACATATCCCCTCCTCAGCTCCATGCTGGTGCAGGGAGCGACCGTCCAGAGGCACCCGTCTCTCCAGGACAGGGCGTATGCATTGCCGAGTTTTCCTGCTCAATGCTCCCCCCGTAAAGCAAAAGCCTGTAACTCTAGGAACAGCAAGTGACACAGGCATTGTTCAATTACATCCATTTTAAAGGTGCATGGTCTGTGACCAGGGTGAACTTTCTGCCTAACAGGTAGTATTTCAATTTTGACATGGCCCATTTAATGGCCAAGCACTCATTTTCCATTAGCGTAATTCTCCTCATGTTTTAGCAACTTACGACTGATGTAGGTGACTGGATGTTCCTCTCCATCGATCACCTATGGTGGACTGCTCCCAACCCTGCTTCCGATGCATACGTCTTTATGACGAAGGACCCGTGGAAGTTCAGGGTGGACAGGACGGGCTCCACGCAGAGAGCCTGTCGCAGGTTCTAGAATGCCTGGTATCCTGGCATCCACTTCATATGGTGGAGCTGTCGGTTCTGTGTGAGAGCATGGAGAGACACGGCCAGGGCCGCGTACCATAGCACAAACTGCCTATAGTACCCCACCAAGCCCAGGAAGGTTTGTACCTGTTATTTGGTACTATAGTTGGTGATGTTTTTCAGCATAAGTCATCTTTTGGGGCCTCACCATCCCCCTCCCTCCATACAGGTGAAAAAATGTGTCTTGGCTGTGTATGACTATGTCATCAAGGTATGCTGCTGCGTAGGCCAGATGGGGTCGAAGGATTCGGTCCATCACCCTCTGAAAGGTAGCGGGGGCACCGTGCACTCCAAATGGAGTGCCACAGGGCAGTGGTAAAAGGTTTGCTGCCCTTTTCAATGGTGGAAGCTCCTTGGTTTAAGTAATGCCATTGCCAAGTTATCTAAAGCTTAGCTAAACTAACATTATAAAGTATTTTGACTTAACTATAATGTTACTTATGTATTAGGGATGGGCGGGAGTACTCGAGTACTCGTTCAGGACCATAGTATTCGAAAATGGTGTAATTTGCATTTAAAAAATATCTTTTTTTTCCTACTTTTTTGACTGATTCAAGTTTAATGATATTTTTATAATACAAAGAAAAAAGATTTCTATGTACAATCATTAATTAAATATGTTAAGTTCATTAATAGGGCTATTAATAGTTATAATTTAGTTCAGGCATAAAATCTAACAGCTCATCGTGACATCACGCCACACACACACTAAGTCGGAGTGAGGTGTAGACATATTTTGAGGAAAATGATGGATCAACCTTGCGGTGTAAGACATGCAACGTGAAATCATAAGCATACCGAGAAAACATAAGAAGAAGACAAGGCAATGTCGCATCACTTCATTTACCATCACTGACCGGCGCTGCTGTTAGCTGGTAGCTCGCAGGAGTGGAGCGGAGCAGATTAACCAGCTAATCGCTAAAATGGTAACTGAAGACGATCTTCCATTGAGCTTCGTGGAAGGAAAGGGTTTTCGAAATGGTAAGTAAACAATATTAGTTGCTTTTGATGACAATTGCATTGGGAATTGATGAAATAATGAGACATAAACACAACATTTGCCAGGTTGACCGTAAAATGTGAAGTTTGGTTTGCTTTGAGGCTGACATGAGTTATGTAGCTTGGGCTATTGCTTACTGGCTAGCATTTGAAAGAGTAGGGTGTCTAGTTTCATATGATACCCGACATGACGGCATGGAGTGAGCAGATAATTTTTCCAGCTGTGTTGTAATGCTACTTTGCCTTTCCATTTGGACAAAATACACTTGTGTTGTTTTGGTAGCATTAAGTCTCCGTCTTTTAGAAACGTGTTTTTTAACAGGACACCACAAACGAGTACCTGTTTCCTAAATTCCAAAACGGGGGCTGTTACCGAGTACTCGAGTACTCGTTACTAATTACGTGAGAGTACTCGAACAGGGAAATCAGGTTAAATGCACATCCCTATTATGTATGGGCATGCTAGCTATAACGGTAATAATCTTAATAAGTATAGTTATAATAAGAAATAAGTATACTTTTTTCAGCAATACAATATGGAAATATTATTTCTGTTATATTCTATATCTTATTTAGGGAGATGACGGGGACGCTGAACTGCAGATACCATCCAGCATGGTATAATGTAGAAAGGGAGAATGTAAAAGCAGAGTTGAAGGCAGCCAACTATCTTACAGTAGGGGGGTGGTTGGACCAGTGTTGCTCAAGACCACTATCTCTCTGTAACATTTCACACAGTATGGGGAACTCAAAGAAAAAGTTCTATACACCAGGGCAGTTTATGCATCTCAGACTGGGGTATTTGTTGCAGAAGAGATAGGTGACATTTTAGAGTAATTTTAGATCAAATCTAAAGTAGTTGCCATCACATTTGACAATGCAACCAACATGGACTTAGCGGTAAAAAAATAACATTGAAGTTGGGATGCTTTGTCTATAGTCTTAACCATGGAGCTCAAAAGCTTTATACAGTGACCACTATATCCAAGTGAGCAGCCAGGATCCGGGCTTTTATGCTATGGTTTAAGAGGGCCAGTCTTGCAAAGCCAGTGCTTAAAGAAAAGCAAAAGATCCTTGACTTTTTTCATCTGCCATGGGCTGCTGATGCAAAGTATTGCCTTGAATGTGGAGACTTTAATTAAAATGCATTCTCTCTTTCTTATCACAGATGCAGTAATCCAGAGGTTCCCTGTAATCACCAAGCAGCACCTGGGGGTGGCAATGAATCAGAAAATAACAGAGTTGTGGGCTTTGAAGAAAAAAACTATTGGATGTTTAATTTAATCAATAAACGGTTCTAAAATGACCATTTGTATTTGTTACTCCCATTTATTGACTTTAAGATTTGAACTAAAAGTGCATATGTAGGTAATACATATATTTTACATATAAGAGTAGCATTTTAAAAGTATGGTATGTTATATATTGCATGTATGTGTAACATATATTTCACATATATTTAATACATATATTTTATATATAAGACTAACATATTGTGGCAGCCAGAGGCAGTTGAGGCAGGCTCCTCTAGGGGCGTTAGAGCCCAGGGACAGCCACCACCCTACTCAGCTTAAGGGGAGACAGGTGCGGAAGGGCAAAGGGGAAGCACAGGGCCAATCAGGGGAGAGAGCGGGCCCTATAAAAGAGGCAGGAAGTCGAGTGGTAGGAGAGTGATTCATACAGAAGACGGAGAGGGGTGTGGGTTCTCTCAGTGTGTGTGTCCCATGGGGTGGGACCGGCTAAAGAAAAGCCTGGACTGGATCTGAAACCCTGGACTGAATGCTCATGCTCATGTGTGGCTCGGGACTCTGTATTTAACCCTGCATGTGCCGGTACCTGTATGAGAGAAGGTAAATAAAGCGGCTGTTAAACGTAAAACCCGTTGTGGAGTGTACTTCCTGGTGTGTGTCTCATCTCTGGTAGCGGTGGAGACTCCTAAAGAGAGGCGGTCT
>OMOT01077211.1:0-10951 GCA_900312575.1 Acanthochaenus luetkenii | reverse complement strand
AGTATCTTGATAGGTCCTATCTATATTATGTATGCCCATATGATAGTTATGGATATTCACATGTTTATTTACAGAATATAAACATGTCCATTCTATTCCACTATGGCTATATCCACGTGATTTAGTTTATTGCTTATTTATTTATTCACTGCCATTTGCAGTGTTCATGTAGTGCTTTTATTTATTTTAGGACATCACGATGCCTCGTAGAATCATGACTATAAATGTGAAACGTAATTGTTAACGATACAAATATTTAACTATTTATTATTATTATAAGTATTTAAATCCGAGGATGTCTGTAGAATTGATGTGAACACATGATTTCTCACAAATTCAGCCCTTAAGAACATGGCGCACTCCAGTCTGGCCAACTTACGACTGCTCTTTTGTGTTCTTAAATCCTGTTCTTAGCTAAGAACAAATCCCAAATAAGAAACCGTTCATGAATGCCAGAATTGTCCCGGAAACATCATAAGTGGACGACATTTCTTCTTAACTTTTTCTTAACTGTGTTCGAGAATGAGGTCAACCCCTAAAGAAGCATTTCAGGAAGTACAATCAGCATTTAGACACATTGTAGACATTGGGGATGTTGTAGGGTGAATTCAACAGGGTTGTGCGGGCCTTGGTTTTGGTGTTAAGTAATGGAATTGCATGGGACAAGGCAACACTATTAGAAAAGAGGAAGCTGGTTGTACAGGAGGATGCAGCAAGGTGTACCAAAGAAGTCTCTCAAGCTAAGCACAGACAATGGATGAACTGGGAAAGTGTAGAGAAGAAGAATGTTTGATGGAAAGATTTTCAGAATATGGAGGCATCTGGGATGACTGAGTTTACATGCACATTAATATTCTGAATACGGTGCATGAACTGAGTAAAGTGCTTTCATGGGAAATATCAGTCCCACCAGTGGTAGTAATCGCTAACTTTAGAGCGATCACTGCCATGGGAAGACACAGAAGATGAGGCATGCCGAAGGAAGAAGCTTAGGTAAACTGAGCTAGCAGGAAAGTATACATAGTGTGGCTGGAATGCCACATGCATTACTATTTTCCACAGGAAGGCAAGGATTCATGGTCAGGGATTACAGCAGGACACAAGGCTTCTGAAGCAGCCGAAAGGAACAGCCAGTTTGGGTCCAAAGCATGAAAATGTATCCCATGACTAAGACGGGAGATATATCATATGATGGCAGAAGTGGGCAGTTGTACACTATTCTCAGTTGTTGGTATAATTGTTTTAAATAAACAAGCAAACAGTTCCTGATGAGCGACAAAACATGAACATTTTTATCACAATGTTGTAAAGAGGTTAAAACATGAAGATTTGGTTGTTCAAATGGTCTGATCCTCCTCTTCACTCCTAATCTTGACAGCTGTAACTGACAGGAGAAAACATCAATATGTATATTTGCCTTTCATTAATATACCAGTACCTAGAATTTGAATAAAAGTGTTACTTATATCCTCCTGCCATATACCGCCATCATCATATTCAATGACAGATTAATGCTGGTAATCTGTCAGTGACACTAATAACAGTAGCATCATTAGTCTCATTACATCAGCAGAATGCTACCAGGCATATACTGTGTATACACACACACACACACACACACACACATTAGTTATATAATGAGATGACATCAGTGCCAATATAAACTGACACAGGCTGATATCCAGCATGACTATGGCGGACATCTGAGCTGATTCACATCATATTGGATTAGAGTCACACACACGCACACATAGTTTGACACAGAGGAAACAGATTAGCTGTTAGTTTCAGTTAGTAAGAAGCGTTTATTAGAATCATCAATACATGGTTTTCCACACATTCACTTCCTCTTTCTCACGTACAGTAAACACACATTCATAAGCATATTAACATATGAATAAAATTAGTATAAACACTTTTTATTTTATCTAATGTAGTTAGTAATCGCTGTTGAATGCGCACCACATGTAGGGTTTATATAATTATACAAAAGTACAAAAGCACCTGTGCTTTGCGCTTTAGAGGACATCAAAGTTGATACATTAATTAGTTCAAATTCAACATCTTCAGGTTAATGCCATGCAGTCCACGTCATTGCGTTTGCTGGCTTTCTTATATGATTAAGACTTTGACATTTACATTTTCACTACTAGGCCCATCACTGCTGAATGAATATAGAGGAAAGCCTGCAACCCTGAGGCATAAAGCTCAGCTGATTATTATGAAACAGGTTGGCCCAGCAGTTCAACATGTACTACCTTCATTAAACCATCAGAGGGAGCCACATGAGAGCAGCTCAGATGAATCTGACCTTCTACACACAGTCTATTTTCTGTATCCGTTTTCTTTATATTCCCAGATCCTTCTCATTGTTATATATTGCACATATACAGTACCATGCAAAAGTCAGATACCATCCTTTAGTTTATTTCATTTCCAGTCAAAATGGCCATTAATTGCAAGTAATTCATTTTTCTGTGTCAGAAAAAAAGCAGGGGTCGTTATCCTGCTTTAGAATTAAGTTGTTCTCAATCAAATGTTTTCCAGAGGGTATTGCATGATGTATTAAGATGTGTTTGTATTTATCAGCATTCATGATGCCTTCAATCAAACACACATCACCAACTCCAGATGTCGCTACACATCCTCAAACTTGCACTGACCCTCCACCATGCTTCACTGATATTTCTAGACATGGTTCAGAGTCTTCAGCGGAGTACATACTGTCTTCTGATATTCAGTCCATTAAACCTTACTCCACATCTCAGGTGTCCACTTTCTGTGTTCTAATGCAAATGTTCTTCTCTTTTGTCTATTTCCTTTTCTCAGTATTGGTTTTTTTGACAGCAACACATCATTTCAGACCCACTATGTTGAGTTGTCTTCTCACAGTGGAAGGATTGACAGAAACACCTGTGGGGTTTTTTTTTCAGATCTGAAGCAAGAGTGGAGCTTGATTTTCTCCCATCTCTCAAAGATGAAAGCTTTAAGTACTGTCTATCTGAATGTGATAGTTTTGTTGGTCTACCAGGTGTTTTGCACGGTTGTAGGAGTCCCATTTTCTCTCTATCTTACAATCATTTTTTCACTTATTTTCCTTAGTGTTGAGGCTTTTGTGTAATTTTCTGTTAAATATGTTTCCTGCATTATTGTTTGACACCAAAAAATACATAATCTGTACTGAATGGCCATTCGACTGGAAATTGAATGAACGAAAGGGTGGCCTCTGACGTTTGCACAGTACTGTACATCAAATAGTATAGTCATACATTTAGTGTATTTTCATACTGTACATATTTAGCATCCATGATTCTGCTGCTTTTGTTTTGCACGCCCTACTAATGCCGTAATTCATATTTTTTCCCATACATTCTACTTGATCTACTGTTGAAAATGTTTTGGTTGCATATGTTTACATAACCTAATTTGCTATATTTTGATTTAGATTATATTTTTCAGTTTCTATTCTATTTTTCTTTGCTTTATCCTATTACTGTTTTCCGCTGCAATTACCCAATTTCCCTACAGGGATCAAAACATTTTCATCTGATCTGATTTTATTTTATTTTATCAAGGGTGTATTTCCACTGGCACAAGAGATCTGGGGCCTCACTTATCAAGCATCTTATAATAGGAGTGCTGATCTGGGACCAGATTGGCTTTTAAGTCACAGCGAACAGTGTAAGGTCATGTGACTTACCCACTAATCCTAGATCAGTACTCCTATTCTAAGATGCTTGATAAGTGAGGCCCCTGATCTTTAACAGTTTTTTGCATGAGAAGCCATATGAAGATTTTTTTTAAATCTTCTTTTGTTGTGTAAATGCAACTAAGGGGGTCAGTTAGTGACAAACCGAGCTAAAATATCAAGGATTCTTCCCAGATTGCTGCAGCAGTACATGGTTAATTTCACGCATTGTCATGTAAAATTTGAAATCCGTCAATCTATGCAGTTAGATAGTAGGTTGGTTAGTCAGTTAGTGTTTGATAATAGATAATGGATAATGGATAGACAGATAGATAAATCTCTGATAATTCATTTAGTCAGTTAATAGACTGATCAGTCTTTCTCCTGGTTGGTCAATGAGTTAACGTTGGACAGACCGTACATTAGTTAGACCTGCTAGCAGACAGTACAGCAGGGTTTATGCTTTTTCCAAATCTTTCTGATACCTGGTCCCACCCGTCTGTCTCTGCCTGCCTCCATGTGTCCTGCGTTTCCATTGGCTGAATGGCCTGCTGGGTAACCATGGACACCATACTGGGAGTGGCTCTTCCCCTCCTTTATCCTGTCATCATTGCAATCATCATCATTGTCATCGATGATGACAAGTTCTGCCTTGATGGAGCCCTCGTACTCCTGGCCCTGCCCACTTTCATCCTGTGTGGTCTGGAAGCCCAGGAAGATAGCTGTGATTCGCTCAGTGGTTTCCATGGCGTTGAGGATAATGTAAGGGGCGCCGGCCTCATAGAGGGGGGAGGGGGCTCTGTCAGACTGGGCGGGGCCACAGTATAGCACAGTGGATTGGTTGTCTCCATAGTGGCTGTTGTCTGATTGGCTATATGAGTGATAGTGGAGCGGGGTGTAGAGATAAAGCCCCTCCTCCTCCACGCTGATGTAATCACTAAGAGGAATATGATTGGTTGGAGTGTAGTAGAGCTCAGGTTGGTATGCTGATACTACTTCCTGGGCATGTGACCTGGGAAGAGGGCAGCCATTGTCTCTGCCTCCATTCATCCTACTGCTGCTTCTGATGATGCCATTGGCATGGTGGTTACTATGCTGATAACCCTGGTTGTCACCACAATTTCTCTCCTGGTAAACACTATAGTGAGGATTATCCCAGTTGCCATAGTGATGCCCCTCCCCCTGGTGGTTTCTAAGGTGATGACCCTCCCTCTGGTTCCTGTGGTAATGCCTCTTCTGGCTACTATAATTACTTGTCCTGTCACCATAGTGATGCCCCTCTCCCGGTTTTCTCTGGCAGTTGTTATTCTGGTGGTTTCCATGGCGATGCTGTGTGGCATCTCTCAGCAGCTGTTCCACCTCATTGGCTGACAGCTCAGACACACAGCCCTGGTCATGTGAACCCTAGTAGTAGAAAACAAGCAGGGGTCAGTATGATAGGAGTAGAAAACAAGGAGGGGTCATTGCTAGGAATTGAAAACAAGGATGGGTCACTACTAGGAGAAGGAACAAAGGAGGTGTCACTGCTAGGAGCAGAAAACAAGGAGGGGTCAGACTGCTTGAAGGAGAAAACAAGGAGGGGTCAGACTGCTAGGAGTAGAAAACAAGGAGAGGTCACTGCTAGGAATAGAAAACAAGGAGGGTGCTAATACTAATATTAAGGATACTAATATTAATACTAATACTTCAACTACTAATACTAATACTAACACTAACAGTAGTAATGATACCTGTTGAGCATCCATAGCATAAACACACTTCCTGCCCTCATCGTACACTTTGACCGCAGTATGTTGGTTTAACTCCTGAGGGCAGACCGTGGCAGTAGAAACTACTTTATTCTCCCCAGTCAACAGGTTTTTAGTCACATTGATCTCCATGGCAAACAGAGCTGCAACAGAGAGGGAAGACATACAGTGTCTATGTCAATGTCAGTTTGTGTTTGTCAGTGCTGGTTTTAACATCATTGTATTTCGGTATACATTGTGGCACACTCGTGGGTGACAGGAGTGTCCACAGGACCGGATAGAACAAAGTCAATGTCCCCAACAAGGAATACAGGAAACAGTGGTTTAATTACTGCTTCCGGGGCGTAACTGGTTATTCTCACACAGAGTCCGGGGGTTAAGGCAGGAGAGTGGTAGTTAGCAGGGGTCGATAGCCAGGCGGGTTTTCAGATGGTCAGGGATCAGGCAAACAGCAGGGTTCTCGGTCCGGTCAGTCATACACATACTAGGCTTTCCTCGATCTCTCTCGCTTTCTCTCATGCTCTTCCTCCAACTCCTACCATGGGTCACACACCCCTTCTCTGCCCTCTCTCCCTCTATTTAAGCCCTGCCGCTCTTTCCCCTGATTGGCCCTGCCCGATCTCCACAATTGTCTCAGCTGCCTCGCATCTGCTGCTGATTGGGGCGGACGTCCGTACATGGGCCGTAGCGTCCATATGGGGAATGGCACGTACCGCCCCTCCATCACTTCCCCCCTCCTATACTCCCTCCATCTGCCACAACATAATGAAATCAGTACAGGAAGTTAAAAGCCTCCAACCTGGCCAACAGAAATAAGCAAGTAGGCCAGATAATAGATGGTTATAGCCTGTTGCTACAGGAGTCAAGTCAAGTAAAACTTGCAGGGTTGCCACTGTTGTCCTGATATAAAATTACATAACTTTCTATAACCTTTCCATGTAGCAAGATCAGGCCTGGGGACTCTCTCAGAGACATTTCTTCCCAGCCCTAATGAGATAAACGTCAGGATGCGTCTACACTTGAAAAGGACTCTGGACTCATACATACATTCCAAAAGGAAATGTAAGACTGCTCTCCTTGCCACACCAATTTGCCATTCTTTTAATGTAATTTTACTTTATTGTCATACTCATGCACAGAGCAGCGCACACATAGTGAAATTATTTATCTGCACTAAACCCATAACAGATCCCCCCCAGATACACACAAGTAATTGCACAAACACACACATGCTAGGGGGGCCGGAGCAGAGGGCAGCCATGTGCAGAGCCCAGGGAGCAATTTTGGGGTTAGGTGTCTTGCTGAAAGACACTACTACAGATTTACTCGAACCACAGACCTTGTGGTTACGGGGCGGGAACTCTACCTCCTGAGCTACTGTCGCCCCACGTGCACACACACACCCAGGGCCATGGACTGAAACAGAGGATTTTGTATTTGGTTTACAGGACAGAACTTTTCATTAGGTCCCAGGAACTGCATTATCAAATTAACAAGACTGAAATATACTGTACCTTATGTCTTACTTCAAAAATAATAAGGTTGTTTTGCTAACTGGTCCTTAGCCCTGGTCTGGTTGGTATCCCTCTTTTCTCTCTGTGCCGAAGAGAGCCATAAATCAACTAACTAGCACATCTGTTACTAATTAGAAGCTTATGCTTTCTGGCCTACTTACTCATGGCACCACATTGCCACCTAGTGTCCATTTATATTTAAAAACAATCTCAATATTGGTGATATCTTATTTCTTTATTACCTCCACCTGTGGTGGAGTTGGTGGGAGGTTATGTTTTCGCCTCCGTCTGTTTGGCTGTGCATCTGTGAGACTGTGCGTCTGTTAGCAGAATATATCTAAAAGTTATGAACGGATTTGCACAAAACTTTGTAGAAAAGTAGGTCATGGGCCAACTTAGAACTGATTAACTTTCCACTGCCACTATATATCAGCAGGGGTTGCCGAATGGTAGCGAGTGAAACAAAGCGTCACGGCACACGCACATCGGAGATTTCTGTATTTCGAAAAAAACATAGTGAAACGAAACTAAAGACCTGCACTGTGTTATAGCGTGCATATTCCAAACGTCTGCTCCGTTGTGGCTCAAACTTTCATTGGCCTTAGTATCACGACAACAATCCCATCAAAGTTCAAATAAAGCCCATAGATTTCCAAAAACAAAGCTGGGGCTGCCACACACACAAGTCACGTAGCTCTTCAGAATAAAAGTTCCTGGGCAAGATCCCAAAACCTGTCAAAGAGAACAGCTAGAAAGAATACTTTGCAGGTTAAGAAGCGACTTCTACCCAAAAATGCTCAAGTCTCAAAATGGTTGAAGACACAGAAGAATCAGCCTCTTGCATAAATTGCAAGAGCCCATATCCCGGCATGATTTCCTGTATTTCACTCTCATACAGCCATATACTACTGAATAAAAAGCATTTTGTATGGGGAAACTGTATAAGTTGGATGACTTCCTTGGAGGAGGTCTGCGCCGAGTGGAGTTAAGATGTTTCGCCGTCTGGATGTACTCCAGAAGCTGCCAGTAGCTCCCGATTGCCCACATCATAGTTATGCTCTGCTGGAGACAGCCGACGGGAGAAGAAAGCGCATGAATGGAGCTTCGGATCTTCCGCTGAACGCTGCGACAAGACTGCCCCCATTCCGGAGTCTGAGGCATCCACCTCCACCATAAACTGCCTGAATGGATCCAGGTGAATGAGAATTGGCGTGGTGACAAAGTGCTGTTTTAATCCTGAGAAAGCGGCATCCGCTTCCGGTGTCAAAACAAACGGAACCGCTGAGGAGGTACGACAAGTGAGGGGACCCGTGAGTGGAGGTAGTGAAAGCGCCCGCTGCTTGCTAAACACCTCCCCCAGGTCATGATACTCCAAAGACACAGACGACAGGTCTGGGGTCTCGGCGACATTCAAAGACCCCGCCACCTCTGTAGTAGAACGGGCAGACTGCAAGCAGGAGGAATGGCAATCCATATTCCAGCCCAAAATCCTGCCGGCAGACCAGTAGATGTGGGGGTTGTGACACTGGAACCATGGTCGACCTAATACCATCGGAAACCTGTGGAGACGACCAGGAACAGGATATCCTCGTGGTGGTTCCCGGAAACCACCAGATGCAGAAACTTAGTACGATGGGTAATCCTAGTGAGAAGTCGTTCACCTTTATCACGTGTTCTATTGGCTCCACAGGAATGCCTGCCTTAGATGCAAAGTCAATAAACAAAAATCTCTCATCGGCCCCAGAGTCAATCAATGCCTGCAGCGGAATAGATTGGTGACCCCAACCCAATGTTACTCTAAAACATCTATTACCAAAGTCAACAGAGCTAAGTAGCTTGTGTATAAAAACGATGATTAGTATAATTGTATTTTTTTAAACAGTTTTTTAAAAATATAATCATGCTGTCTTTGGTGGTTATGGTGGTTTGTTTAGCAGGATTATGTAGAGGAGTGTTCCAGTGGCCCATTGTGCTTCTTGAATTAACTGCGTCAGTGCAGGGTTGTGAATGTATTTCTGTGTGAGGTTTCTTTGTTTGATGGTTTGTAATCCGGACATGCTGTGGATGTATTGAGTGCTGATGTACAGTGTCTATATGCCATTTTTATTACATTCTATTATGAAAAAGACTCTGGAGGACAGGACAGAGTAAAGTAATCCTTGAACTGAAAAGATCTCACAACATTCAGATTGACTTATCTTTTGATTTATCTTAACTACGTAAAGATTCTTTTCTTGAAAGAGGTGGTGCCCCATAACAAGTGTACAATTGATATTTTCATCAGGCATAATATTTCCATATCTTTACTTAGTTCTGAATTTGATTTTACAAGTAGCATTGCTATATCCATTACTTTCCAAGTAAGATGGAGCGCTTTCATTGGCAAAAAATTTTAATGTTGGAGTGAACAGTTTGGTTTCCATTCCAGCTGAAAACCATCTCATGTGTGAAACAAGTTGTAAAATACATTCTGCTATATTCCTAGAGTGACCCCTTTGTAAAATTCCCTGACTTCACCAGAGAACTGATAAAGTGCCCTGTCTGGAATCCACCTCTCAAAAGAATATTTCGGGGATTCCATGACCAGTAGGAACCCTGAACTGTATTTTGTACAGCAAAATTCACTGTGCTTTAAATATAAAAAAAAACCAATATGAGCAAAATTTACAAAACTAATGCAAACCCACAATGAAAATACAAATCACATCGAACACACACACACACACACATACTAAATATATAATGTATACAAGCTAGGTGTGTGTGTGTGTGTGTGTCTCACTCTGTCTGGGTGTGTTTGGCTCAGTATGTGTGTTGGTTGGTGATCGTTCTGGAGGGGTTAAAACATCAGAAATTGTTTAAATCTATGCTGCAGTTACACTGGAGGAGAAAATGTGTAACAATGTGTGTAACAGATCCGATCGTCTAATGGCTGTAACGAGTAGAAACCACATGGAATGACAAATGAAAAAAGGCAGCAAACAAAACCTGAGAATAAGATAACTAAGAAATTCGGACTACTTATAGTAATGACTACTTTATTCAATTTAACTGCTCAACTGATATGGCTAAATATTCTCTCAGCTTAAATTTGACGGTCTGTACTTTAACCTTGTGGTCTGTGTATCATTTCACATCCAAAGTAATAAGGGGATGGAACCAAAACATCGAAGAAAAATGTAATGTTGTCCAAATGCTTTGCCACTTTCTGTATATTTCTACCAATTTGTGTAGACTAGGGTTGCAAATTCGAGGGAATTTCCTTGATCGATAGTCGCCAAAGTTAATGAACGACTAATCGATCAATCGATAACGATACACCAAATAATTTATAATAAATATTTCTTATTAGAAAATACAAAATGCATGTTTTTTTCTCAATCGAAGCTTTATTGAAACATTACATAAATACACCTGTTTCATGGCATAACACAAACATAATTATGAATGCTGTTTTGTTTAAGTATGATATTTTAATAAGGCTCTGGAAATTTTGCTCGCTCTTCCAAGGCGAATCAGTGACTAACACGTTTGTCTATGACATATAACGTTACAAAAAATACGATGAGCCTTAATTAGAAATTTACATTTGCTAAATGATTACAAAATAGATAAATAAAGATAAATAACGTTTTTAAAAACAAAGCTATTATAAATTCCCTCTTGAAATGAGAAAGCTGCGACAAACTACGACAGCTCAGGCCTCAGTTTCAAACTTAAACTACATAAGTGCAGTAACTATCCAAGCCTGTTGATTTTTTGTTAAGAATACAAGCATATTTACATGATATGGGTGAGTCGTGTGCGAAGTCTGTTAACAGTGAGTCCAGTGAAAATACACGTTCCGATGGGAGGCAGCATAAGTAGCTTCGCATAAGTAGCTTCGCATAAGTAGCTTCGCGCTAACTTTGCCAGCCTTCCTCCGTGGACTTTCCACCAATCTGTGGGACTGACATTTAGCGGTGGTGGAATGTCCTTCAAAAAGTTGTCCACTTCTGTTT
>OMOT01077207.1:0-15647 GCA_900312575.1 Acanthochaenus luetkenii | reverse complement strand
GGACCTCATACAGGGATCAGACCTTATACAGGGATCAGACCTTATACAGGGATCAGACCTTATACAGGGATCGGACCTTATACAGGGATCGGACCTTATACAGGGATCGGACCTTATACAGGGATCGGACCTTATACAGGGATCGGACCTTATACAGGGATCGGACCTTATACAGGGATCGGACCTTATACAGGGATCGGACCTTATACAGGGATCGGACCTTATACAGGGATCGGACCTTATACAGGGATCGGACCTTATACAGGGAACAAGAAGGCAAAGCAAGCATACAATGTGTAGGGGGATATTTGGGATGTATCGGACAGATCTACCGTTGTCAAATGTAATAAATATGCAACAGTATTAGTTCAAAAGAAAAACATATATATATATACAGTCTGTTACACTGATTTATTGATCATTTCGTGCACTGCTCCACAGCGACATCTGGTGGGGCCAGGCCCCCCTACAGGGTCATTCAATGGTAAGCTGTAGCATTATAATGTGAAAATGCACCATTCTATTTTGTATTTGTATTTTTTATTTTGGTATTCCCACCAAAATATATGTCCAATAGGTCTGCTTGTTATTAGTCCCTGTGAAACGAACCGGATCAATACAACGTAACAATCTAGCGAACTCTGGTTCAGACTTTTAACGGACTATTAGGTGTGAAAGTGCCCATACATTTATCTCACAACGTACTTTGAACTAAAACCCATTGCCTGTTGATCGTGTGTAAAACACGACAGGACACGACTTTGGCTGTGAGCCTCCCGCCACGTTTGGAATAAACAAACTAGAATGACGGTAACTTAGACGTAGTTACCGTAACTTTAGTTTGTTGTGTCAGCAACGTGATTCCCAACAGGCAGAGAGACTCAGCCACGGCAAACAGAACTGAGTAGGAGAAATCAAGAGAGAGAGAAGGAAAAAAGCGCTGAATTGCTACTTGCCCGACCAACCAGGGCAACCAAGGACTGGTTTTACTTGCCCGCATAGCGTTAATGTTGAACCCTACTGTAGTATTTCCACCAGGCCCTTGTTGAACTGCCATGTCTGAAATGCCTGCGGTACTAACCTTTATAGACCTGCTGATGGCCTATAAGTTAACTTCTACTACACTTCCACTGTCATTTGCAGAAGAATTTGTACCTTCTCTGGCTGCAGCTGCCAGAGGATACGCCAGCTGGTCTTTGACGATTCGTGACAGTTTGCCCAGATCTTTGAAAGCTGCTGCCGCACTTTCTCCTGGAAAAACAAAGGTGACGCAACATGAGATGTTTAGAACACCTATTATGCGGGTTGGGCATTGACCCATAACATCTCTTCTTGCTGCTTTGATATACATTACTAACCTTGAAGCTCATCAGTCACATAGCTGGATGGATTCAGAGACAATTTGCGCACTGTGTCAACTGACTCGTTCATCTTCAGAGTAGCTAGAAGGAGAAGTAACAGGTTATAAACCTAAACTAAATCAAATAGAAACACAGCAGAGCATTGTTTATCCATATGTCACATTTCAGAACAAGCTGATCTGCCAAAAGGGCGTAATGAGCTAAATACAATGCAGTGATGCAGTGGCGAGCGCTCATGATAAGCTATGAATGTGTACAGTAAAGTGTTTTGGGTTTATTTGGGGACCGAGCGAGTGACTTGTGTGCTGGTGCGAGGAAACGATGAAGAAGAACCGAGACAAGCAGTAGTACAACGCGTTTGTGACTCACCATTAATGACAAGCATGGATCCCACTGACACAGCCACCACCATTGCAATGCTGTTTTCACACAGAGGGTGGGTGTATTGTAGTCCGTACGCTCCCCCCGCCGCCCTCCACTTACTGGGCATCTCACCAGGCTTCATCTCAGATCTCTGAACAAACAAAGTGGATACACACTTGTAAACGCCATTGTTTCAGGACTACCGTTTATCCCGCTGGGTGGTGATCACAGGTTTCGGCAGACTTTTTAATACTGCCTCCAATCAAGTTTAAGACCAATCTAACAACAGAAAAGAAAACAAAAAAGAAGACAATTTCTGATGAAACCTCTGACATAAATGAGCAGTATAAGGACACCGGGAAATCCAACATGTTTGTCATATTGTACTAACCCTGACCTGTATTCATTCATTAAAGAGTGGACATGTATGTGGGTCAAACTTAATGTGACCAACTGAGTGCAGTAATGTCAACTACACAATTCATGGCATTTGTCAATTCATTATTTGGTTTATCTTACTTTCCAACTCTGCCTTGACTAAATACCACTGAATGTAAAGAATTGTATAGTTGCATCAAAATGACACTTAAAAATGAACCCGCATTACACAATGAAAAAATTGATCTAAAACTGTTTAAGGCATTTCAACACTTTTTAAAGGTCTTACATTTAGATAACTTAGGAATATTTAAGGACCTGCAGATACCCTGAGTCAATAGTGAGTGTCGGTCATATATGCACACATACACACACACACAGACACACAATTGAAACACAAACACATGTGTAGATGTACATGTGTGGATGTAACCATGGCAACCATGTGTCTGCCAGGGACCAATAGTTTCATCTTATCTTGTCTTACCTTAAATCGGCTGCTCTGGATCTGTCCATGTTGCACGTGGCTATTTGTTACTTTTATGTGACCGTGCTCAGAGTTGGATTGGAAAATCCTGGGTTGATAACCACCAATTATCCGGGATCGCCGTTGTCTGGTTTTGTGAAGCCAGCAATCACAGAGATACCTTTGACTATGTTGAAAATATGAGACGGTGTAGAAAAACGTATCTTTTTGAAAGTCAAGTCAACATCCAATAGTGACCGAGACCAAGACAAGTTTGAGTCAAAATACGCATGAGACCAGACCAGACCAGCACAAGTCCACGTCAAAATAGACACAAGGCTAAGAGTTCACATTCTAGCCTTACCAGAGGAGTGAATCCAGTCTCCAGCATCAGGAGGTTCACGGCCACCATGATGGTGTCGCAAGGGCTCCTACTTTGGGCTCCACGGTAGAGGAGTTCCAGGGAGAGGGGAGCCTGGCCTTCCTTCGCCTCGCTGCACAGCAGGGGTTCCCATCTGGAGACTTCGTTTCCACGCTCAGACTCCCTCGATGCAGCTCGGTTGCTAGCACTTCGCTGTTTATCATGAAGAGACTTTAGTACAATAAAGCTAAGTGGTTCAGATCGGAGGCTCACAGTCATTAGGATTACAGTTAGGGTCTGTTAGAGCTGTTCTCCACATAGTACTGGTGATATTCTCCTAAAGTCAGTCCTGGTCTGATTTTGACAAAACGTAGAGGGATGACACATTTTGGCACTTTATTCTGGTATTTAGAAAATGACACCGATTCACCTTACTTTATCTCAAATTATGCAATAAACGTACAACTAGTCTGGTGAAGTGAATATGCTTGCTGGGGAACAGCTGCTGAACACCAAATCAAATCACGATAGGTGAGTTTATCCACGGCTACACTGAAGCAGGTGTAGGAAATGTGTTTCTGTCAGATGGATGAGTTCCGCAGATGAGTGCTGCTCACCTCACTGGAAATCAAGGCAGCTGTCTGTTCAGTCTGGGACTGCTCTTGCCTCTGGTCTGCTGCACTGTTGGAGGTCTGGTGGGCAGATGAGGGTGAGGCAGCGGCTACAGACTGAGGCAGGATCACAGAGATCAAATCCCCAGAAATGATGCCACAGGAGGAAAGACTCTGGCCCGCATCTAATAGAAGCTCCAAGCCATTTACAGACAGGCTGAACTCTGTGTCTGGGCTAAAAGTGAAAAAGCAAGCAATCATGAGTCATTTTCACACAATGTACCAATTGTACCATAACGTACCAGATACTATCAGAGAAAGGGCAGGTGCATTTAGCATCTGCCTTCCCAGTAGCGACATGCCTGTGTTGCGGGCAACGGTTTTTGCTACCAGTGGCACATTGGAAAAGGGGTCCGGGTAGGATTGTGGCATAAACCGACACATATGCATAGTAAATAAGAAATGCTTCCACGTGGTTTGTCTTCACGACGGGTCTGGAGTCGTTGTATTTATCTTTGAATGATGTATTTTTCATACACAAAGGTCTGTATTAATTTTAGTCTCAATTATGGCGCAAACACACTTTTAAATGTTGCGATACACAGTATACAAGCAGTATATCTAGCATGTACTGTTAAATATGCGCGTTATGATAGTTAGAGTTAGCTACCGAGGTGAAACTCCCTTTTCATTTCATTGTGACTTTAAAAACAACCAGTTCAGTACCGATGACAACTGTAAAACGTGTGGCGTCTGACCTGAGTCCATGGGAAGACAGGACAACCTCACTGATGTGACCTTTGAGATCCGTCAGACTGGGCTCCTCTCCCAGTAACTTCACCCTGCTGGTCCGCTTGTTGATCCGAACCCACAACTTCATGCTGTTCATGACAAATGTGAGCATGAAACACACATGCTACGGTATGAAGCCATTCAACCAACTACATCAAACTGACCAGGTTCCTGCTGATCGCTTGAAACAACTTCCTCATATTATTAGTTTGTCATGTTATGAAATAAAGCTGCTAGATCTAATGAAGAAACAGCACCGAGACTCACATAGTTGGCCTGCTTATCAATACAGAGTCAAATGTTTTACATCAAAAGCACGACCACTTATTCAAGTTCAAAATAGATGAACAGTTAGATGTCGACCTAAATCTACATTTTGATCAAGCATTATGGTAGATGTATTTATGTATTTAAAAGTACTTTTGTTCGCGGTAAGGTTCTTCGCCGTAGTCTATCCGTTTAGCTAACTCAATACATTTAGACTTGGAAAACTTTTGCATGGTCGCAATCAGAAGGTAGCTGCCTGTCGCCTCGCTGTCTGGTCAGTTAATGTCCTTCAGAGCAGCGTTATTGTGTGGAGGAACCTACAAAAGGAATCTGGTTCGAAGCAGGATTCCAAAGCATTATGACGTCACAGTTTTCGCTTACGCACCCAGCAACCGTTACAACAACAACTGGCATCTCGCGCTCTTTTGATTAGATCAACAATTTTGGGCATTTTAAGGGGTCGTTTTGGGGGGTCTCAAAAAAATACTAATAACTATAATAAAAAGCCTACTCACCCGTTATTCAATTTGCTAATATGTTTATGATCATATATTATATGTTACTTTATGTTATATTCAGAAACCGTCATGTTATTTTGCGTATTTCCTCATATTTGGTCATTAGACTTATTTCAATGGCGTCCATGGTGGCGCTGTGGCGTGTGTGTGTGTGTGTGTGTGTGAGGGAGAGAGAGAGACGCTGTTTGTTTATTTCGCTTTGACTGTGATTATAGAAGTTGTAGGCTACGTAGCTATAATGAAGTTCCATGTCAGTCTCCTATTCAAATTAACTGCGTCTTTTCACTGCCAAAAAAGAGAGCAGATTGTCCATCAAATTCCTCCTTGTGTATCATAACCAACGTGTTTTGTAGCAAACGATTGAATGTTGTGCTAAAAGTCCAATATTTACCTCATTTTCCCCACTGATGACGATTTGTTCTACAACGCGTCAGTAGCAAGCAGATGCTGCCTTCAAATGCAAGTTGGAAATATTTATTTTACAAAGACTGCTAGCCAATAATAAAGAAAGATAATAGGCTGACTGTACTTTGACTAATGACAAATCAACTTTATTCACAAGCATTAACTACAGTAAGATGTGAAATGCATGTTAAATGTACTGTACTTTAAGGCCAGATAATCAGCTACACTACAGGTAATGTAAGAGCAGGTGGTTTTAGGGGTTTAATTGCAATTTTTCTGATCCAATAACTAAATTAACAGCATAAATATTAATAATAATGTAATATGCCATTCAAATGACACCACATCTTTAGCAACCACTAGCCTTATATGTTTATACTTAACTACATTTAATTGCTACTTTTACTTAAGTAAATATTTGGAGTACCTCTACCACCGTTTAATAAATAGCCCATCATTTTTAGAATGAATATTGTAAATGTATTTGAACTCAAGCAATACAAACAATACCCAACTAGTATACAAATAAATAAGAATAAAAACAATATACGACTGTGCGGCACAACAAAACACAGCTATACTATACGTATTATTTTGTTCCCAACAGGATGAGAGCCTGGCTGTTTATTCCAGGCTCAACAGGTCAGTGCCACTCTTCCGGATGTTTTACGATGTCCATCAATGATAATGTTACATCCATGATACAAAGATGGCAGTCAACTGAAACTGACCAATCTCCAAAAAAATAAACGGAGCAAATAATTCATTTTGGACGGAAATCCGTATGTAAATGGAGCTCTTGCACCCGCGGAGAATATGATCAAGAGTCATTAAAAACATTATCAGGGCCCGCAGACACCCTGCTTGCCTTGTTGACACCAGTGATGATGACCACTGACTTAGAAGAAACTCATATCGGCTTTTCACTTGTGGATTCAAGGGAGTGCAGCAAGTGTTACATAGTTGAACCTTTTGGGTCTGTGTGGAGGGATCTTGCAAAACAAAAACGGAGCCAAGTGAGGCAGTTCAAATTCAGGTTAATGTTTTGTCGTCTTAGCCAAGGTCTACAAGGGCATACGAGCCGAAATGATATGAATAGATTTTACATGGTAAGCTTGAACAGAGAGGACGACTTAGTATATAGTAATAAGGAAACACACTTGATTTGCATTTTGGATAATATTTATTCCTGTTAAAATAGACCAAGTTTCATAAAATAAAAACGAATTAAATGTCCATACAAAAGACGACTGAATCCCATAACACAGGCTTAACATCAAACTTAGGTTTTGTTTTAATTTCTTAAACTGTTCAGAGGCTTTTCAAATGAACACACGTTTCATATCGTATGCAATGCGTAGGAAGCTAAAACAACGTACAACTACATAATGGATTTGAGCAGAATCTGCGGTGCTTCCAGATAGAACATGGTCTGGACAATGCTAATCGGCAAACAGTGGTGTTATGTTTATGTTAAACGTAGCACTTCGAACATTAGCACAGGAATAGCAGCGGCAAAATTCACGTTACGGTCATACTGGTACTAGGGTTAGACAGATATGGGTTTTAGAAAGCCAATACTGAGATATTTTTGGACTGAAACTGCCAATAATCAAGATGTTTACATTGGACCAAAAACAAATTACAAGGATTCTGTGTTTCTGTTCAAGGTGCAATAGCATTTAGACCACCATGGGACACTACAACTCTCCATTGAAAGACTCATTAAATTATTTTAGGTGGGCCAGCAGCTCCTTCACAGGGTGAGGCAGGTTTCACTGCAGGTTTTACAGACTGACACCCCTGAAGCTGTTGAGTATAATCCTCCCACATCACACTGGAATGATTTCTCTGGTCAGATCTGATATAAAAACACTGACTAGCTGTGATTAGGAACAAATCTCCATTATCTCAGGTCAACGACACTGACCAGATTTTGACTCAAAAGCAAATATCGGCCCAATATATTGGTCTAACCCTAACTAGTACCCTACATACATGACTACAGGGTTCCAGAGCCTAAACAAAAATGGACTACTTTACAACAAGACTGTAAAAGTGCTTTGGATTTTTTTCTTTTTTTATATGCACAAGACTCTGGGTCTAGTCCCTGCTGCGGGGGTTGAGTGGTGCAGGGGCTCCTTCCATGGGGGCCGAGCTAGGCACCGGGAGCAGCTGGCCAGCATGCATGCGCTCATTGACGCGCAGTTGGCACCCATCCTGAAGCATACGCAGCGCTATCCGGGAAATGTTGCGCGAGTCATCCAAGCCGGAGTGGGGGCGGCCCTCATACTTAAGACCCAGCTTCTCCAGCATGGTGCTCAGTTTCACCTGTGTGCGGGGGACCTGTAAGAGAAACACAATCGTTTGGTGGTTTCCTATTGTTTCTAATATATATATATATTGTCAAAACACAGAATACTTGCAAGTTTCTCACATGAAAATGGTCAAATGTGAAGACATAGTAGGGATGTGCGAATTTCATATCAAGATCACGATATAGTACGTTTTCTGTAAATGTTATGAAGAATTTGTCTATACAAAATAACCACATGCCTCTAGGGCTGGGTATCGCCACTGATTTCCCGAATCGATTCAGATTCACAAGGTCCCAATTCGATATCGATTTGGTTAGGGATATTTCAGTTACAATACCAATTTTGCTTGGATATGAAAGATTCTCAGGGAACTAATGCTGTAAATTGTACAAGGAACCCTCTAACCTGGTGCATTATTAAGATATTAATGTTTGCATTTAGAACTGACCCCAAAGCAGTTACATTAATGTACTTTTTATTTAACATGACCAACACTACAGCAGTGAAGAGAAACGACCAAAAGAGACAAACAACCATATATTAATGAATAAGAAAAAGCAAACCAACAATAAGAAATTGAAAAGGTTCTCAATAAATCAGTTTCTTTTTTGGAACATGTTGAAAAACAGTCTTGTAAAACCTCTGGACATTGTAAACTGTAAAGTCCATGAAATTAAAGCCCCTTCATGACTGCTGTCTCACTTGTTGGAGATTGTAAGGCTGCCTTCAACACACATGGGAACTGTGTGGATTAAAAATAACTTTGAAATCGTTACTTTTCAAAGGACATCAATACCAAACGCATCGTATGCGAGTATCGAAGTATCAATGCCAGTTTCGATCAGCCCATCCCTAGTGGTTAGTCCTTTCCTAAGTTAGCCGCATCATCAGCAGATAGTTACTGTAATATGATGATAGAGGGTTTTATCCAAACAATGGCTTTTATTTAAACACTTAGTCACTTGACACAACACGTTAACTCTCTCTCAGTCCGTATCCCGGTCTACTCTACACATGTCTCTGTATTACCGTAACTCTCTTAGCATGGTAAACCGTTTATGTTTACCGTATATGACAGTTATTGCTCCTTGAAATGCTCTACGATTTCTCCATATTTATTAAAGCAAAATTCCAAGTCTATATTCTCTGTGGCTTTGGAGACTTGATACGCGTTTGTTACCGCGCTTGTAAACAAACATGGCAGAGACACATGTGTGGCGGAAACCTGTTAAGTGGCCACTGGCCTCGTTGTGCGAAGAACCAAAGGCCACGTGACACTAACAGGGTTAAAGCTTCACACATCCACGGGAAAAGAGATATATATAAAGATTGATTTCTGGATTTTATGAATCAATATCAGATCATTCAAACGAAGATCGATTTGAAATCAACCCAGCCCTACATGGCTTTTTTCCCCCATGAAAAAACTAAAAACTAAATGTGATGTGTTTTATTCAAAATATGCAGGCGAAACATTAATTTATTGCCTTTTCTTATTTTTATTTCCAATTTCTCACTTAACACAAAAATGGGAAATGAGATGAAAAGAAACTTTTCATTTGTGAACTTCCAACTAATCCATCAGCAGGGGGAGATCATCAAGTAATAAGAATTCACTAATCTACGGAAGAAGTAAACTAAAGACGGCAAAAACATAGCAGATTATTCACAGCCCGGTATGACTGTGGTCAAGTGAGCGGTCTCTTGTGAAACCTTTATATTGTGCTGTGTGTCTAATGGTGTCTTTACGGTACTTACCCAGCATCGAGTCAAAATAACTGTATTCTCATAGTGTTTGGTCAAATATAGTGGAGCTAAGCGGTCCAGATTACATACAGAGCCACGCTCGTGATAAGAGCTGATGATCCACCGCACACTTTTACTCATGCTTTTGTTGCCTCTTCTTTGCATGTTTTGTGGATTTTGATGTATTTTGAGGATTGATAATTCTTGTAATTCTATGATTGATGTGGCATGCAAGTTGTTTACATCATGCTTTCTGCGATTTGTGCTATTTGTGCAGTAGGCTATGGTGTTTTTTAATTTTTTATTAAATATTTTAGTAGGATATACATTCTTGTTGTATGGATAGTAGTCTCTTGTTTTGTTTTGTTTTGTTCTGTTGTATTGTATCTTTCTTTTTATTTTTACATGTATTTATGTATAATTCTACGTGTAACTTTGCTGCCTTCTTGGCCGCAATTGTAAAGATTTTTAATCTCAATTGTTTATCGGTAAAATAAAGATTCAATCTTTTTTTTTTATAAAAAAATTGGAATAATTAATGCAACTGAGAACTGTTGTTTAACAGGCAGTTCAAAAATGCAATCGAGTTTCGTTCTGTGTCACACTGCTCTGTGTTTGTTTGTTAATCCAGTCCACATGTAGAGAACGTAAAGCGGGTCGGAAATGACGTAAAATACATCTGTAAAGCAGTTCTGCTGTTTTTTGCAGCAATGGCGATAGAAACGATAGATGAAAATATCCACCGATAGACATTTTTCAATCGTCCCACGATATATATCGTCATATCGAACAGCCCTAAGACATAGTATATTGGTTATAAGTAGTTTCAATCCAGAAATGTTGGTAGTGGCCTTAAAAAAAAACTAATTTCTTACATTTGATTTAAAAATTGCTGCCATCAGTCAACATTTGCCAGACAATCTTTAGTTAAAAAAAATGGCAAGACATTTACTTTAAGTCTCCCAACTTAACAATTTAAAAGTCAAACCTTGTAGAAGTTCCCATACGATTTCCTTATGTTTATCCACTTCTTTGCAAATTGAGGATATCTGATCAGGCTTATATGACACTGGATGTTGAGGAACTTGCTCATATCCCAAGACCTAGCAAAGACACAAAACAGAGGAGTGTAATAGGCAGTGTGAAGTTCACTGAACAGTTAAAGTTTGTGATCCACTGTTCCCAACAAGACACTGAGCAGTGACTAACTTGTGTCCATCACTCATTTTTAAGTTGTTCCACTTATGACAGAAATTATATGAATATTCTGCATTATTATTATTGTGACAATCATACCCGTCAGTCAGAATGGCATATTTGTACTTTGTTCCAAGCTCCCTCTCCTGCAGCCAAAGTACGACTCGCTGAAGGACTGCTGGGAATGTGTCTGCTTCATCAACCATTTTCTGTTCAACAAAGCAATAATAGAAATTTTAAATGGTGTAAAGGGACTATGTTCATATAAATTGATATCAAAGAAGAGATATTAATTCAAATTGCGCTGAACCAACCTGTGTAATTCCCGTTAAAGTCACGCAGAAGTCTGAGAGCCGCTCGTTCACTTTTGGTTTGACATATTCCTGGAATGTGTCCACCTGCACAGTAAATGGGAGATGTAATTCATGATTGCAGAGGATATAGTCCTAGCCTTGACTATGTGAACTATCACTCCATTATCATCAGTTCCTAGGTGTTCATATCATTACAAAGATGTTACTCCAAGAACGCATAAGGTTTAGGTACAGATTTCCGCCACGTTTCCCTCACTCACAATCTCTAAGGTGTGCGTGTTGATAAGGACCATTGGGAATTCAATGATTTCATGAAGGAAGTCAGGGGGATTATCCTCTTCACATGTTGCTTCAAAGTCCACCACACAGATGTAGTCATAGTAGGTATCAGTGTTCTCTCCTGCAGCGACAGATTGCATCAGTTTCTGCTTCTTATAGTGGCTCTTCAACCTCTTCTTCATCACATCCTTTACACCTCTTTGAACACAAAGACAATCAAATACAAATGTTTTAGGTGATTCTGTAAGTCTTTCAATGTCAACATCAGTGGTTCTCAATCATGGTGGCGAGACTCATTGCTTTGAAATCAGCCAGGTTCAGTCTTGCTATTTTGCTCATGTACTAAAATGTATTTGAGCAAGCACCTACTCCAGTAGCTCTGTGCGTTTCTCTCCCTATTGTATGACCACACAAATATTGATGCGACATTTCAATACAATCAGGAATTGTTGTGTGCCCTTGGTAGTTATGCGTTTTTAGTCCTCAACAAATTTGCCGACCACTGAATTAGACCTGTTAATATTCTTTGTGGATGTATGTTGTCTGTATTATTATGGTTACCTTGTGTCAAGCTTCAACTCTGCTAGTTTGATCCGAAGCTCATCCATGGTCATGCGGTTGATGTGCCCATTAGCCACAGCAATCTCTTTGTAAACTGGATCACTGAATTCACCCTTCGACTGAGGCGGAGACACTTCAGGGGCAGATCCATCTGCAGTGCAAATCCTACTACAGGGCTTTGCCTGATGGAAGAGAAATTATTGCAGCTAACATGTGCAATGGGTGTTACGAATGATGTAAATAGTGCTACAAATTCACAAATAGAGGATTCAACAGCCTGTGTGTGGCAGACAATCGGAGCCAGTGTATATGTTGCGATACGTGCCAGCTCATGTCGAAACAATATGGCAATTTTGCTTATTAGCAAAGATGCATAGCCCATAAATGTGAGTCAAGACATTTGCTTAATCGATATGCGCCATCCATCAATTCGGCGTATATATAATCCATCAAGCAGCACTTACATTAATATAATTTCAATGTGTATAGTTGTTTGCTCGCTACCGCCTACCACAGTTTAGTTTTTGGAAGATGATGTGAATAACAGGTGTTCCGGTTTTTAAAAGTTTAAATTGTATTGAAGTAAGTGCTGCTTGTTGTAATGGACGCAAGCCGAATCGAAAAGTGACTGGTAACGATTATTAAAATGTCCCAAGTCATATTCTACCAAGTAGGTAACGTTACCTTTTGCGGCAAGGTGGCATTAAATTGTCATACTTCGTAATGGAGTCTGATGTGACGGTCTATAATGCAAGACAACGGAACGTGTCGGGGTTATATGTGGACAGTTAGCGCTAGCTAGCGTGCTGCCCGTACAAACCTTTTCATCTTCCCTTGTATTAGACATCTTCACATTGACACGTTTGTCAAGAATATTCTCCTTGTGCTCATCCATCCGGAGTGGAAGTCACCCCATATGAAACTAGCCAGCAATATAGAGAGAACGCTTATACTTGTCTAACACACCAACATTAGCTAACGTTAGCCAACATTCCTGTGTGACTTCCTAACGTTTAGTCACAAAAATCACTACTTAAGTTAGTTAAGTTATATTTTCGAAAATCGATGGCAAAAATCGATCGTATTTAAGCAGAGTTACGCATACGGTCCTCCGCGAAGTTAGGGTAATGTTAAATTAAGATGTGTAACTTTTAGTTATGACAAGTTCCGGTTTTGCGCCAACACCACGTTCGGACCCCGCAGACAGCGCACTATCGCCACCTAGTGCTGTGGATGTTATGCGCGCTACAAATGCAACGTTATTGTAATTCAATAGCGTGAAAATGACACGTTACGTTTACGATGGAAATTAACCATACATTGTGATGATTTCGTGTATTATAAATTTTGATTATGGTAATAGGAGTGTGTTGTGAGTATATACCAATTTTTGGTGCGTTTCAGCAGTTAATCTTAGCTCTTTTCAGTGTGTTGCCTCAATTGCAAAGTACATTTATTCTTGTGTTCTGCTTGAACATTTTTAGCCCCTCCAATACTTGGGAACAATTGCTGCTGCAACCTTACACAGAGGATGCACAGCCTTTTTTAATAAATGTATTCAACCACAAAGTATACAGAACACAGCCAGAGAGTAACACATGCAAGTGGTGTTGATGCTCAGAGAATGAGATGAATTAAATATATTTACTTTCTAAGTGTGTGTTCTAAGTGTAGTTTTAGGATTATATATTTATACAAAAATACTATTACAGACATCATTCCAGATTTTGTTGGCATGTACACGGTGCCAGAATAGATTAACCATAGTCTCATGATGTTCACAACAAATATAGCAATTATTATCAATACATTTAAATAAATGGGGGATAATATCTATAAATAATCTTGTCAAATAATGATTTCATTTAATTAAAAAAAAAAGTGAGACCATAACGTTTTCCCGCGAGAGGATGTATGATTTGGAGTCACTGCTCATAACTGACCGCTAGGTGGGAGTATCCTCAGTTTTATTCCATTGAGAGGGCTGAGCGCTTGCCGAAACAGGGCAGTGTGCAAAGAGCCGGATATAAGTATAAGAGCAAAGCACTATATAAATAATAAAGCTGGATAAAAGATTCATGATCCACAAACCAGTTGGAACATGGGACTTTAACTGCTCAGTGTGCCAGACAGAAAATGTACTTGCTCAACAGTGTACCTGTCTTGTAGCCGTAACACCAGTGGGATGGGGATCAGTTGGATATGGCAAGGTGTGGAACTCGCCATACCTCAGCCTAAATGTGTTCCAGCTGTCATGGTAACATTGTGTTCGGGAGTAGTGGGTTCACCTTCGGCATCCTCATTTATAGATCCATCCTAGACAATCACTGATTCCAGCAGCAAATTTACTCTACTTATGCAGCTGATGGCAAGTAATCTAAATTCCCAAAGATAACGAGGAATGATGTTTTTAGGCCTATTTTATGTATGAAGTCCTTATGATGCCCGAGAAGCAGTTTGATCTTCCCTACAGATCTACGCTGTCCTCCTTACATCATGCAATCTGTCTGAAGGATGATGTATAATGGATGAGATGGGTCAAATTAATCTAACACCCATCTGTTGTTGAAGATGAAATGAACCAATAGGTGACACGGAATCAGGAACAATTTTAGAAAAACAAGAGGATTTATTTTCTCATTTGAAAAAAAAAAAAACATTATGGAAAAACCATGATCAGATGAACCATTACATTGAAGGGCTAAAGTACCCCAAAAGCCACAGAAATCCACAGAAAACCCAAGAGATCGCCCTATATTTGGCCTTTCGAAGAGACAGAAACATAGAATACAAAGTGCAGTTAAGCAAATTGAAAAGGCATTGGGCCTATATCATCACAGTGATACAGGGCTAGGGAGCATGGAGCTACATTGTTCGGTTCCCTCTGTCCAATCAATGATGCTGCATTCATGTTATATGGGAAAGACGATTGCTATGAGCTTCCTACTTGAAAATACCATTCAAGCGGCAAATACTACTTGGGAACTCGATGCGATGGACCCCGATTTTTCAGACTTATTGAATTCTGATATCGCAGACAAATTAAAATATCAGTATTTTTGTGTAGGGAATGATATACTCAATTCAAGTAAAACAACAAAAATTCAACTTTGTTTTTTAAATCACGTCATTTCAAAAGTCTTAAAATACCATAAATACCTTTGTGGTTAACAGTGCAAAGTTTGATTTGCTGTAAGACATCAACTCAAATGTATCTCACTAAGTGTGTGTGTTAAGTGTGAAAAGGCTGAGAATAATGATCATGAGCAACTAAAATCTACAGAAAACATTCGCAGCGTCTTGATGGCTTCAAACTAGTTTCAACATGTGAATACTTACAAGTCGGCGCTTTGAACTGTCAAGATTTTCCCAGTTATTCTCATATGACATGAATGCAGTACAACATCAAAGGCTTCACACAAAAGTTCCTTTGTTCTGTTCATGTCATAAAAAGGCAATCCAATAAAATCAGTATCTTTAATTGAACATGTGTTGTCAAATTCTTTGTCCCTAAACTCTTACTACTGCTCTCTGCATTGAGAGGAAAGTATCAGGGTGGCCTCCGTCATAGCAGAGCATGTTGACTCGGGCCATATTTAATCTAAAATCTTCTTGAGAAGGAACCGTTACCGAAAAAACAAAACATATTTTATATGAAGAAAACCCCAAAGCATCAAATAACGTGACAGGGTGGCAGTTCATAACATTTC
>OMOT01077206.1:0-24566 GCA_900312575.1 Acanthochaenus luetkenii | reverse complement strand
AAAAAACAATGCAAGGCTATAATGTGAAAGTAACCAGATATATATTGTCGTTGCCTTATTCAAGTGGCAATGACAATATATCTGTGAAATATATTTAGACAAGCTACTTCGATCAATTCCCGAACAAGAAACTAGCCTATAATGAGAATGACACAATAGATATTACAGTAAACATGAACCACGAGTCCCTTTAGGAACATTACTGAAATATTGATGCCATTCGGGAGATGACGAATATAAAGTACAATAAGGTCACCATCAACTCACTACTGAGTGCCACCGACACACTGCTGGAGTCCCTCAAGGGACATTGCAGGAATATTATAATTATTGATCCTGTGTGTGTGTGGTTGTACGTGTGATGGGGAGGGGAGGAGGTATGAAGAGGAAGATTAGGAGGATATTAAACCACTAAAACTCTGGGATGGAGCGGTTACGACTACCATCCCTACAGGAGAGGAAAGCACGTGAATCGTGTTCCAGTGCCTTAAATCCATTCAATTAAATCACATGATGTGGTTTAAATGGAAGGATGCTTCACCTGGAGGGTGCCCTCAACTTTAATGAAGATCTTGACCCGCGATAATGCGAGAACTGCTGAGAATGAGATTTTCTCCCCGTGTGCTCACCGCCTATGGCAGACATTGTACACGAGTGTGAATGAAGTGGGGATGATATAACACCTATGTTTTATCCACCACGTGAGGTCCCACAATGTCACACAGTCCCACAAAGCACCACTTGGCAGCCTGGCGCAAACAAATGAATATTGATAGAGGAAAATGCCTGTGGCTGAACCATCGCCCTGGAATCTGAGCGCCGTCCACGCTACATTAGCGAAGTCCACCAGCAACACAGCCTATTTGTATTAGTCAAGGAGGTCAATGACCAGACACGTTTGGCCCAGAACACTGAACTGGGATCTCACTGAGGAAAACTAAAAGGAGAAAAGCCACATGGTTAGAATGCCAACAAGACAGATAACACTGATTACGCCAAATGGCTTCACTGACTGGATCCGAGCGGAGAGAAAAAAAAGGCTAATTGAATTAAGTGCATTTCTTTCCTTAGAAGCATTCTCTCCGTGCCATTGAGCACATAGCTCACTGCTTCATCACTTTGCTGCCCTTTTAGAAGACACCCGATACCTGGCAACACACAAACATGCAGCGTTCAATGAAAAACATATAGAAAAATAAATCGCAATATATCATTGTGATGCTTTAGAACACAAACACTTAGGCAGCTCAAATTCACAATGACCTGAGACTTGGCGGCAACAAACATACCGCACACAGCCACACAGGAAGTCGGTAATGTGGAAGGATGTTTATAATGCTAGATCACCGCTCTGGGGCTTTAGGAAATAATGACGAGCCTTGTTTCAGCAAAGTAAGGCATTCTGGGAGTCACTTAAAAAGTCACAAAATACTCGTCTGTCAGCAAACTGGATTCAGCACATAAGCTACAGTCCTGTTGCTGTTTATTGACATAAAAACCTATTCAGCACACTTATAGGTGGAGAAGCACAAGCAACAACTTAGCTGGGTCGATGACACCCACCAAAAACCATTATAATTTCTGCAGTCTAAAAATAGCAAGATTTATACCAAAGCTAAAATATTCTGTATATAGGTCACAGACAGCTTTCTATCCTTGGTGATATTTTGGACTGGCACAACTCCCTCCCATTCAAGTAGTACTCACCATGGCATGACGTTGACTAACACGGAAATGCACACGCAATACATGTGAAATCCAATAATGACATACATGTTTTGTTGATAGCAACGGCAATCATGGAATCCAACGCTACATTTTGGAATCTCCGTCAGTTTGTTTCAGATGTGGTGATTGAGAAGTCCATTGCTGAGATCATTATGCTTTTCTAACCTTTGAATGAACTAGAGCTTGTGGTCTGAGGCAATTCTTATTCGGTAAGACATTTCTAGGAAATCCCCTACAACCAGCCCTACCAGGACCGTTGACAGGCTAACTGAATTGAAACCTTCATTTATTCAGGGAAGACAATAGAGAGCGAGCTTTCTTTTACAATGTCGCCCTGATTACAATGCAACACATACAAAATAAAACGATGTTACAACAAAACAAGATAAAATCACAAAACAAAATCACAAGAACCAAGAATAAAAGACATTTCATTTAATTTATTCATAACTAGCAGCTAGTTATGAGACCAGCATTTGTCACAAAGCAAAGCTGTAAGTGAGTGACGTACATTTTTATTTGACAAATATTACAAAAACTTCTCAGCAAGCCTGCAGCCACAGGTGTTTTATGACCCCTTACAAGAAAACAGTGGCTCAAAATATTTGAATTGAAAGGAACTTGTTCCATGAAACAACAAAGCCGTGCGATTGGCAATGACAACATTTTCCTTTAAGAACACTCAGTGATGATCGGTTTCTCAGCTACAATCATCTACAATTCCCCTCTGACAGTTGAGCTCTAACAGCGGTCTTAGAGGACTATCCCTTGACAATGGGCAACACAAGTAATAGCCTCTTGCAAAGCCATATTTCACACCCATCTAGTATAAGTACTATGCATCAACATAACCGTATAAGCCATATATATGATATATGGCAAAGTGCATCACTAAATGCATCACCGAGTGCTGCAGTCATCTGTGTCCACACCAATTATGACATTAATGATAATGGATCAGTCTGGCTGGCAGCAAGGTCGAGCCTCTCTGACCATTAGAAAATAGAATTATGTACAAAACAGTGCTCATTTTCATCCATTCACAGTAGTGTGTTTCTGCAGGACAGAGAGATAATGCTTATCATTTAAAAAATGAACGTAATCATAAAATGTCAACAGAGGGGGCAAAGTGAAAAACTACAATTTGGCATCACCAAATTGCTGTCCACAAAGGTATATATATATATTGAGGTGGCAAGAATGAAAACAACAAACAATTCTGCCTAGTTTGCCTGGGTTGGCAGACACATTACAAACTAGGCAAGTAATGGCACAACCATAACAAATGAAAAATAATTTGAAATTATCTCTTGGATACAATCTGAAGAACCATTTCAAGTGCTTCATATTTTTCAATTTCCAAGTGTCAGAATAATCTCAATTCTCTACTATTTACTTGCATTGAGCCTTCCAATTTGTATTTCATTTCTTTATATAGCACTTATTTAAACATACGTTACAAAGTGCTTCACAAAAATACAATAAGAAAAAAAAATATATAGATATTAAGAAAAACAGAGGAAAAAAAGAAAACAGTAGTAGACGGTAATAAACAATAAAATGTTTATAAAAGAAACAATACAGTATAAGGGCACAAATTAAACCCGTAGAACGAGTAATAGTAATGTTTTTTTAATAGGGATTCTAAATATAATAGAGTGCTAGCCCGCTGGATCTCCACAGAGATTATTCCAGCGTGGGGGCCAGTGTGACAGAAAAGGCTCTATCACCCTTAATTTTTAGTCTAGCCCAAGGGATGGTCACGAGGGCATTATCTGCGTTCAGGTTCATGAGGGATTAAAAGGTCACTAATGTAGCTAGGTGCAAGCCCATAGCGTGCCTTAAAGTTAATTAGTACCATTTTAAAATCAATTCTAAAACGCATAGGGAGCTAACGGAGAATGGATACAACAGGCGAACAAGAGCAAAAAGAGACCACGTCACATGTTTTTCTGGACCTCATGAGGACTCGGGCTGCAGCATTCTGGACAAGCTGTAATCTGTGAAGATTTTGCTGGACCAAGGAGGTGTAAAGAGAGTTACAGTAGTCCAAACGTGACTAAATGAACGCATGGTTGTTTTTATATAGGACTGATAAACCCCCACCTCTACCAAATAACCTGGGTTGGTTAAAAAAAAAGGACAAATCAGGAGGTAATGATTCAAATTGTCCTGGATTTGCAACGTGCTTGAGCCTGTGAAAGCGTGCATGCGTGCGTGCGTGTATTCAGACGCCCACACAGAAAACAGCCCGAGAGAAACTAGTCTAAGTGAGCTAATTCATTCTGTCACAGTATGTCCCCTCTACTCCGTCAGCTCAAGGGCTTGAGACATTTGCTAGCTCTGTCAATCTCGTATCCTGCTCCTTCATTCTAAACTCCTGCAAACCTCATTTCAATAAAGTCATATATTGTCACATCAAAGCAGCAATCAGCAGCAAATACTTTCACACCTCCTCTACATAAACAAAATAAATACACACACATATATATGAAGAGTTTTATTCCAAAATGAGATATCCACCATTTGAAAAAAAAGTCCTTTGAGACCGACATGCGTGTGATAAAGGGCTATATAAATAAATTAACTTGAAAAAAGTGGCACCTCTTACAAAATGATTGATCGCAAAATTGTTGATTAAAATATGGTAGTTAAAGGATAACGGGTGATTTATGTCCTTGGTTGACACAATGATAACACCTTTACAGACTGTATCCTCTATAATGAGATACTTAATAATAAACTTAACATTTTCTTCCAAAATAAATATACTGCGTTTTGGAGGAGAACTCCCCATTTATTAAAACTGACACATGATGAGTAAGCTTAATGGCCGGCCCATGATATTGTAACATCCTATTGGCTGACCAATGGCGTAACTGAAGCAGGAGGTGACTGGATAGGCTGAAGGAACTCTGAGGTGAAGACGGCCTCCGCATATTCCTCCACGACATCCTGGATCTCCCCTGCCACGTCAGCCAGAGCCTCCGACAGCAGCTCCTCGGCCAGACTGGGGGACAGGAAGGAACGGGATAATAAGACATTTTCCTCAAAACCACGCTCTCCGTTTTGATCATTATTTGGGTCAACAGATACACAGGCTGAAGCAGGGAAATAGAGGATACGTGAAAATGGGGTACACTGTTGTATCCCGCTCACAGAACCCCAGAACAAACCTCAAATCTTTATATTGTTGGTGCAACTAAACAAACAGTGATTGTGCTTTGTTACCAGTACATTTGAAGAGTCAATACAAGCATAACTTACTCTCAACACTGTATACTGAGTGGAACATATGAAGAATTTGCCAATTTGTATCGCTAACAGGCACTAAATTAAGAAATATGAATAGCATTAATATGCTAATAACCTTGCTAACTGTACTGAATCACTCTTCATACTCTGCATGTTTGACATTCCAAATATACTGAAAAGCCAGCTAAAAAACTAAAGCAGCTTTCGGTTAACATGCACCAATAATCGTATAGCATTACATTGATGTTAATTTCATGGAAATGTCAAGTGCATCAGTGGATTATCAGCCTACCCCTGCTTTGCCGAGCATTTCTGTAATTCTGTCTGCCAAGCTTTGTCGGGATGAAAAATGCATCAAAGAAATTCAAAAGGAGCCTAAAATAGCTTGAAGTATGTATGTCTTTCTGTTTTGTGACTTTTTGAGATGAGGTTTTACTATTCTGCGATGGATCTGTTGTCAGACAGCTCCAGCAGTGAGTGGGGGATCCTCTGGGTGGTAAGTGGGCTACACAGCAACACTGGGCTGCTTATTACCGTCTCATCACACAGACAGGTTTCTACACCGAGTCAGAGTAGCAGGGGGAGTCTAATATGTATATGTGTGTGTGTTCTTTTCCCCCAAAACACTGAGATAATTGGATGGCATCTCCTGATACAATCTCCCCTTCCAAATTGAAAAACTACAGTTCTACCTCTTGAAAACTTCAGTGATGCATAGAAGTAGGATTGATAATGAGGCAGTGACAAGCAGTCAGATCCCATGGGTGGGACTGGTCAACAGTTTCTGCCTCTCAATTTAAGCAAAACAATGTCTTGGAGCAATTCACACTCACACACACCTTTGTGGCAAGGAGAGAAAAACACCTAAAAGAGACAGACTTGAAAATATATATTTTTGAACTTGCTATAATAATAAAAAAGCTATTCAATTTTCTTTTCTTTTTTGTCATCTCTTAGAATGTCTGACAGTGTGAACAGTTTAATATATCAAACAAATGCATTCAGTATGTTCACAAAGATGAGAGGGGAATCTTCTGCATTGCACCAACTTAAGAATTCTGTTAAGTATGCAAATTTGTGGGTGGGCGAGAGGAACAACAGTGAACATCAGAGACATGCAAACTATGCAAACCATAAGCTCTGCATGATGCTCAGAGCTAGCACTTCAGTAGGCACATTATGTCTGTCAAAGTGCTGCGTAGCCCCGGGCCAAGTGAATAATGCAAACTCCTACTCAAAGTATAACAGATATGACAAATTTGTCTCAAGGTGGCTCTGGGCAAAAAAAAGCCAAACTGTATGTAATTGTGAAAATGTGCAGTGCAAATCTTTTCAAAAGACAGAGACAAACTCAAAGGCACCTTTGAGTCAGCTCTTAGGAAACCGTCACTGGCCTTATAGTTGCCTTCACTGTCCGTCTTTTACCTGTCCGAAATGTCCCAGGGGTTGAAGTTGCCGACGGCCTCGTGAGCCACAAGACGGAGGTAGGCCTCGTGGTCCTCCCTGTACTGCCGGATGCTCCTCAGCATGCTGCCTGGTACGGAAATAAGAGTCGTCCCGCTCCTCTCCACTGGGAATAGGGCGCCGTCTCTGGGCAGCTGTTCATCTGGGGATGCCTCCTCTGTCAGGCTGTTCTCAGAGAGAATACTGTGACTGAGGAAACAGAGAAAAGGATGCTCATTGCAGGGAGGCAAAACAGGTGGATTCTCCACCTTTTCATTACCTTGACCCAACCCATCTCACATTGTATCAATTGGGTAATGGGCTGTTGAATGCTGTGGCCTTGGAGCAAACTGTTATACATTGAGGATGGAGCCAGAGTGGAGTGCAGCACTGTGCCCACTTGTTGTGCCCAATATAAGGGGGGGGTTAGACTGTAGACTTTTAAAACTGATACAGCCCAATGAGCTACTGATTGATTCAAAAAACCTCCCCATCACTCACACCCACCTACAAACTGGCCACTTCAAGGAAAACACAAACCAAAACAGATGAGGAGCATCAGCTATGTATCCCCATGGTGACTTGGTGAGCTGTGTGAAATCACTTCAAAATGACTTCAAGTTTGTTCTCTGACTCCTATCAAAAACCTCCAGCAGCGTATTGCCTGGGAAACAAGGGACCTGGCAAAACATGGAGCCATATGTGATATATGAAACGGGACGCAGGCTGCGCTGAAGCCGAGTCAGAGACAGACAAATGTGGTTCAGAGGTAGTAGGGGGTGATTCAAGCTAGACACACAGAAACCCTAGCGCGCTTTTAAGAACAGGGGGGAAACCAATGTGATATTAAAGCAGAATAGTGTGGAGGGAAGGGTCTGGATCATTGCAACATTGTTCTTTCCTCGGCAATGGAGAACACAGCAGTCTTCGATATACCACAGTAAACCTCAGGGACTTCAATCAACGAGGCGACAACAGAGTTCTTGTAAACACAAGGTCACGATTAGATGCGAGGATGGAAACCATCACAGTCTAGCAAGAAGCCATTTACTATGCAACATACGGTCAGCTTGTTTGAAAAACCTGAGAGAACTGTAGATGAGAACAAGGGAGGAATCATCAAGAGGGGAAATGACAGAGGAGAAAAGAAAAGACATTAAAGGCTCAGAATATTGCTGAGTGGCGGAGTGGGGCTTTCATCTTCTCATTGATTTGTTTGACCCGCTGATGGAGCAGCAGTGGAGCAGTCAGTATTAGCCATGGGGACACAATCAGGGTTTTGTGTCTGAGCTCCTCACCATGGATACATAAATCTCATCTGCCGCCCTACGGATTGTTTCCAAGATAAAAACCTCTCCCCTCCATTGTCTCAGTGGTTGTTTGACCACATGAACGCACGCACACACACAGAGTACGTAAAACAGCCCAGGTAAAGAGAGACAGATCAGATTCTACTTTGGAAACATCGTCCAAGAGGACAGTGGGATTGGTGATAGAAGATAAGTGTTACAATGTGGGCACAATGTAATTAAACAAATGCCTGCTCATTTATTAAGTGACTAATTAATATAGCCTAAGATTAACATCTGCTGTTATAATACCATAACAAATGACGCCCCTTTTTAAACAACTAAAAATGGAGTGAACTAGCCTGAGCAGAGACAAGAAGAACGGGCTGTGCACCTAGAAACAATCAAATAAGATTAAGGGAGAAAGCAAACCGCTCCGCTCCATTTGATAACAAATCAGCTGAGAGACGTTCATTTGAAAATTGCGTTTCCTCAGCACCGTGTCTTCCCCTCTCTCTTCCCCATCCCTCTACAACAGCATTCTAAATCAAACAGCCGAGAAAGCAATAACAAATAGCAGTCTGCCATTGTGCTTCTCAATCAGCAAACAACACCATCAAAGACGCCTCAACTGATAGGCATACAGAGAGATGTCTGCTGCCTATAAGATGCCAATGTCCACATGCGTTCTTCCGTGGCGTGTGTGTGTGTGTGTGTGTGTGCCATAAGATCACATGCGTGACTATGTTGTCTGCTATAAGCGGAGCCTGCTGAGTCTCTAGGCTGAGCAGTGTGGGTTGTAAACGCAGGTAATGAGGGCTGAGACAACACACACATGAGCTCTCCAATCATCAGAGGCTGGGCTGATTTTCCTCCTTTCCAAACACACAGCCTTAATCACCATTCTGCTACATTAAACACTAGAGAAGTCAACGCCGGCAGAGTTAACACATTACCACCCCCAATACAAACACCAGCTCCACCTAGAGGCTGTCTTTTAAAACTCTAAAACAACCGATACGGGGCTCTATTAATCGCCCTATAATTCCTAACCCTATAAGCAATGTAAGAGCAGAATTGTATTAACATAACAATATCAATAAATCATTTCTGATTGATCCAAGTTTGCCCCTTTCCTCCACAAGCGATACATTATGCAAATATCTGACATAATTCCTACTCTATCACTCTGGTTGAACATGAGCAGTTGAGCCATATAGCAGCGCCTATAACCACTGGTGTCTGCACTTTGCTACAGCCCAGTGTGGGCTGGTCGCTGCACTAAGCATTCATTATCTGAAATGATGGTAGGTACACAACAATGTGGACTGGGCTGAAGCTGGATGCAATCATGGAACGATTCATCAAAATGACATGTTTCCCCATCTGCAGCATCATGTCCACTGATGAAGTCACATTTTTGGATTGGTTACTCTGTGGCATCAAAGTGGGTCATTATCATTAAATGTAGATGGTTTTCCATAGCAGGATTTGTTCATTTTGAGCATAGGAGCTGAGTTATTGTACAGCTCTCCACCGCATTTCCTCTTAAAGTAGGTTGCAGACAGAGAAGTGTCATTCTACAACTATCTGAAGGAATGACAAGTGTAACCTTTATTAACCTTTCTCTGACATCTCAGCAAGCCCCACCCCCAAATATCCAATTCACATAACTAAACCTAAAGAAGACCCTTCTCCCTTTTTCTTGGTCCTCTTGGGTAACATCCCACTATCTACCTTGGCATGAACCACCAAAAACAAAAACTCTATTCAAGGTAACAGTACATCAGCAACCTTGGATAAGATGTCCTCTCTAACAAGCTTGTCTAATTGTCGCTGCTCCTGCTTGACGGCACCCTGTGGCCCCTTTCTGGTAGAGTTTTATAATCACATTTGATAGTGTATAGCATTATTAATATGATAATTTGATTTATCTCACACTCAGAAATTGGAGGACTTGTTTAGTGTTTGTCTAGTCCATGTTCCAATGTAACACACATGCTCTCTCTTTCATCCCCGTATGTTGTCACCTATTTAAAAAAAAAGTTGTTCCTTGTACTCTTGTGCCATCTGTTTTGCAATCAAAATTAAACACAACATAGGTGGGTCAGGCCACGATCTTGTTGAAAATGAAACGGCCGGCCGTCTCACCACAGTAAACAATCTGCATTGGACCGTGTAATTCAGTAGACGGAGGATAAAAGACTTTTGGCATGGGTCTACTGGCATTCTTAGAGAAGAGACGCAGGGAGCTTCAGAGCAAGACGGAACTCAAATGACAGTCCTAGTTAAGAAGAGACTAGGCTGGATAAAAACCTCTTCAAACAGACTAGATGGGAAATAGTTGCCTTCCGAACTGCCTGTGTTATGTTTGTCAACAAAAATAGAGCCAATAGTTGATGGATACGTAAAGAAGACAAACGGTATGAAATGAGTCACAGGCACAGAAGATCCCAGGGCAACGTTTCTATTGAGGGAGTAGGACCTGGGGCACTGCATGACCGACTGGCTTTAATGGCACCGCTTGAATGTGTTAGAAGCTGTATCACGCTGGCTTGTCTCTCTCTGTCAACAACTTCCACCATCAGTGTCTGGCTCCCTCTCTTTCCTCATTAATGTAAGCAGTACAGCAGCTGCAGCCAAAGCCCTGGGCAGAAGAGGCTCTCTCTACGGAGCGTGCTGCCAGGAATAGGACTCTGCCCTGGGTTAGGGTTTTGTGGGAGGGAGCAAGGCCTCCCGGTGGGAGAGCGATTACGAGACAAGAACAAATCATGGGGGGAAAAACAAAACAAAACAGTGCATCCTTGGAAAGGCATTAACCCCTTTACATTTCTTCTAGTCTAATCAGCTATTCAAAATTATGCACCCAGAATATCGGCAATAGCAATACTCAAAACTTTTTTTTTTTTTAAAGCACAGTATCTATGATAAAGTTGAAAGAGTTTCAAGTGTAGATTCAGCCATCCTCAAACGTTTGAGTGCCTGCCCCAACAAACCACAAACGGATGCTGATAGTTTGAGTGAGTGAGTGTGGAACTGCAATAACTTAACTGCTGAATACCTCCATATATATTTCTAATTTCATCATGTTAGAGAAAAATCGTCATCAAAATCCACCCTTTTTCCTATTTATGTTTTTTTAAATGAAGGTTATATATTGTGTCAGTATACCTTTAAGTTTATGCAATTACCATTGTCAGAATTTTGTCCGATAAACACTGTCTGATAACAGTATTGTGCTTGGCCCATGACAGCTGGTAATGGGCATTGAGGCCTGGGGCCTCATTTATTGCACAGTTTTGTGTGTAAACCGTGTGTACGCACGTTTCTATGCGTAGAATGTGATTTATCAATTTCCTCTTGCGCGTCAGTACGTGCAAACATTTAGAACTAGACTGCACTCGGGCGAGGTGCCAACTTGCGCCTTTAGCCGAATGTGTTTTTGACCTTGACCTCTGGATCTCAAAATCTAATCAGCTCCAGGGCACCTTGGGCTGAATATATGTACCAAGTATGAACATCATAGGGTTTTGTTTTGGAGTCATGGTGGGAACATACATACATACCCAGATAGATACAGACACACGCCGTTCTTGCATACCCCTGCTGCCGCAAGTAACTACTGTACTCCTGTCCTGACCAAGCGTCATAAACCCCTAGTGGTAGAATCACGGGTAAACCGATTCCTAAATATGAGACGCACAAACTCCCACTTGTCAGCATAATTGATAGAATGATTGTCAACTATGGTGCTCACAGAGATGAAGTACAGCCAGGTGATACAGATTACTGCTGATTTAGACGCATTACATAAAAAATCAAATCATATAAAAGGCACCTGATGTAGATAGAGGCTGACCTCGCCTTGCTTGTAGATTTGGCACATGCAGCGTTGCGCAGGGTGCACGTTTTCAAGGACCGCAGGAACCTCTTTGCCGAGTGGCTAATCAGTCGATTTTGTTTGCCCGGGGATAATTTTGCTCGATCTCTGCCAGGAACTGACCCCATTTTTGGAGAGGCCAACAAAGCGTACCAGTGCCATCTCCGTGGCACACTCAAGTCCTTTCCAGTCTGTGGCAGTCAGATTTTTTTAGCCATTACTTTAAGATTAAACAATTTCTTTTTTACTTCTCCCACAGTTCCAATGACAGGTGACACAGCATTTGTCACATGCCCCCATGCCATATCCTTCTTCTTGGACAAACCACTTGTGACTTGTAATATATCCATTTCGTTTAACAGTATTTCCATTTAATGGTCAGTGAAGTTCCTCTTCTTGGACTTTTTCTCATGCTCCATGTTGTCCACATCAAGTAGGCTGGGGCCTTTTAAAGGGAAGTTGTTTACCATACAATATATATGGCTAATCGTAGGCGTTCGTTATGTAAATGAGCCTGGTCGTGCACAAGCAGAGCGATGTACTGTAGAATATGTGGGATTTATCATTGTTGACTGTGTACAGGTTGTTCTATGCACAGTTCAATAAATCAGGCCCTTGGGAGTTTCAGCTCAATTTGGAATCAAGTTAAATGGTGTCATACACCTGTACTGAACACCATGTATAATTAGCATTCGGACGACACTTATGTCTCTTCAATACGAATTACAACAGCAGGAAAAGAAGCCATCAGCAAACGATGAGAAGTACAAATGACTTGAGTGAAAAAAGGGGAAAGGATATAGTAACCCACCCAATGTCCACAGGTTTCTGTAGGACAATATCCGCAGCGGAGCTGTGCCTCAGCACTGGCTTTGTGAACATAATTGGCTGAGGAGAGGCTGGCCTGGAGCCCGGAACATGGCACTGGGGTCCTGGGAAGAACACACACACACACAGAGAGAGAGAGAGAGACAGAGACAGAGAGAGAGAGAGAGAGAGAGAGAGAGAGCAGAGTGAAGAATAATTCAGTTCCCCAATCAACTGTCACACTATCGCCCCCTGCAGGACACAAGGAAAATCAGGTCAAAATCAATAGTCCAGTATAAAGAGAGGACAGTTCTTATTAACTGTGCTGTTACAGAAGTTAAACAGAGGTGTTTTTATTTCTACATGGAAGGAGATCATATGATTCAAGTTACCTGTTGCCTCTACTCGGTCCAAGTAAAGAGGGTCTGAATAGGTGATAGTGGCAAACCGTCTCCTCACTTCTTCCTGATCCTTCTGCTCAGACACCCAGGAGAAGAGAGAAACATTTGATCAATACTTTGTTCCGCTGCCGACAGTGAGACATAACAAACAGCAGCAAGACAGAACCTCGTCATCAAGGCGAGATGCTGTATTCGGCTGCATCTCTCCCAGCACTGCCTGACCAAAACTGTCAAAACAGCTCACTGTAAATAACAAACTGACCATGGGTGACCTTTTGGGTTCCACCATGACCATCATGAGTGAAAGGCCTTTGTGTAGAGCAGCACTTGCCTGCATCTCCTCCATGCGCAGCAGCATACTCTCCAGGGAGGGGGCCTGGAGCCTACACTGGGCCACGCCCTCCAACTGTTTGTCTGTCTCAGCCGCCCACGCCGCCGATGTAGCGTCCTCCAACAGATCTTCAAGAAGGGCCTCGCTCAGCTGCTCGGCACTCTCTGCCGCCTGCAGAGGACAACAATGAGGACGTTAGAAAATATACAATCATAATGTTGTGCATAATAGTACAATTGTTACATTATTGTTGTTTTAGTATGGCGTGATACCCAGTTAATGGCTTATTCAATAGTAGGGCCAACGGTTCTCTGTCCAGTGACTTTTTTGGCAAAAGCAGCGAAGCTCACCCTCTCTGCAGCCTGCTCAGATAGCCTGTTCCTTAGCGAGGAGCTATTCCTGTTCCTGGACTCACCAATCTGCTGTGGTAAACAGACAAAAACAAGCTTAGTCCCATCAGTCCTCGGTACACATCCTTCACTCCCTCCTAGCCCATATATAACGAGGCCGGTAGTCAGAAAATCACTATTTATTTCAGGGTAAATACCTGCTGTATGGATTTTACAATGACAAGTACGATAATTGGACAAAAGCGTCTGCTAAATGCCACAATGTATTGTATTGACCACCACCCCCCATTTCTGGTGACAAAGGAAGGAAGGTCTGGCGCTATGCAGAAAGTGACATGCCAAAAAATAGCTGTTGTCTAAAAAGGGAGGCAGAGCAGAGCTAATCTACTTACCTGCGCCTCATCCAGAAGGGGCTGAATTCTCTCTCTGGCCTTCTGCTCAGCTCTCTCAGCCCACTGAGTTGGGGAGCCCACATCAAACCTGTAACCCCAAAACACATTCTAAACAAAACAGTCTCGTCTAGTCTGGTATATTTGTCTGACCCCGTTTGCCTAAACAAGGCCAAAAACGTCACACTCCCACCACTGTGAATATGGACAGACATGGTGAACATTTTTGTGAATTCGCCCTGGCTTGTTTCGCCGTAGACGTGAATGAGCTCATTTGCCTGACACACTACTCACAGCTACTCTGGCTGAGATCTGCTCAGGGCATAATAACTCATAAGATATTAATTTGATGAACTTGACATGAGCAGTGCATACATACCGTCTATAGAACCAAAATTCTGGATCAATAAAGTATCTATTTTATTCGACTGCATTGCATTTAAAGGATAAAGGATTTACCTTCAGAAAGTATTCAGACCCCATTACCTTTTCCACTGTTGTGACCAGTACACGTGCATACTTGGGTGATATGAGCAAAAGTGCAGACGCAATAGAGAGAACTAATACATCTTTAACAAAACAGTTTACGTGTGAGAGAGTGCAGGCAACAGACTGGTGCGGTGTGCGGCTGTTAGTTGTTCAGCGGCATGATGGCCTGGTCAACGAGCAGCTGCAGAGAATATGGTCTCCCGAGTCAGCCGTCAGTTGAAAGCTCCCGTTGCTAACCTCTTGCTGCTAACAAGCACTCCAACAGGGTACGTGAAGATATCTCCAAAGAAGCCATTTGCAGACTCCACAGGGGAGTAAACGGAAAAGTTGCAAAGTACATACATTAAAATTAGCACTGATTTCATGACACAACTCAGCCATTATGCACACTTTCACTAATCAGGAAATCCCTTTACAATTGATCTCTGCCAGAGCAGAGACTGCTGGCAGCGGGATCCTTTTGTGGACGTCTGGTCGGACTGTAAACAGTGGCACATGGAGCCGGTGGAGTGTGGTAGAGAAGACTATCCACCGAGTGAAAATGAAACTGCTGCTGCTTTCCAGACTGTGAATATAAATATCAGTTGGTCGCCATATAGTTTTCACATACTTTTTTGGAAATATTTTGACATACCCCATTTTAACTCATCGTTAGCAGCAAGAGAAGGGAGCTCACAGTTTTAACCGACAGCTGACTCGGGAGCCAATGTTGTCTGCGGGTCTAGGTACTACAAATTATATATACTGTAAGTCCAATATTCCAGAACTTATCCTTCACGGTATATTTTAGGCTGTGCTTTTTTTACATTTCTTTACATGAAGTGCTGAATTAGACAGTAGCTGTGCTGCAGTAAAGATGAAGACGTCTGCCAAACCTGTAATAATGTTACTACCTTAATCTCTGGATGCGTTCTGCCTCTTCTTTACTCAGCTGGTTGAGCTCTTTCAGTCTCTGCATGGTCATCTTATCCAACCAGGCTTGCCTGTACCAAGGCATTAATCATCATACAACACAAAATGCAAGTTCAATTAATATTTAACATAAATAACTTATAATCCTCATCTCTAAAATCAGTCTGCAAGCCTGATTAATTAGAAAGCACAATTGTAGTAATTAAGATTTGATTAAACAGAGAAATACTGTACGTGGAACACTCAATAAGCAGGGTCTTTAAGAGCACTGAAACAGGCCAACTAATCACTCAAAAAGAAAAATGGTGTCAATCTAACAGGCATCTAGATTTAATTTATTGGAAAGAATTAACTTGAATTGGAATCAGAGTATTGCCTGTGGCTCCCAGCAAGTGGGGTCTGACATGGGGGGGGTGAAATTACTGTTGATTACAGTAAGTGAACACATTAGTATTCCTTTTCTTAAGGCACTGCCTAGATTCAATCCTCTTTATCTGGCAAGACACACTTGGGCTATAATTGACGCACACAGAAAACAAAAAAAACCTGACAATTACTAATTTGGAGCAAAAATCATCATCCACACTTGATTAGTAGAAGTGGTTGAAATCACTTTAGGAGGGGGGCTTGACCTTAGAGCTTCATTTTGGGCTTGTTTCTTCTTGTCCGAGCTCAAGACCTGTTCAGCTCCCAACCCCCTGACCAGGTTCTGCTTTGGGGGGCTTGGCGATGGCTTCTGGGGAGAGAAGAGACATCGAGGCTCTGGTGTCGTCCTTTGAGGGGATCTGTTGAGATTCATATCAGAGGAATGAGAGAACGGGACCCAAAGACACACAAGACAGCACATCTAGACATACCGCACCGGTCATATCAAACATGTTTGACATATTTATGACATATTAATACATGTAGCATTAATGCACATACATATTGATTCACGCAAGTTCCTGTGAGGTTAGAGGTCCTGACGTCAGTGACGTCTCAGGAGTCAGCAGGATAATCTCAGTTATATCGTTATTTAATACACCATCCTTGCCTAATCATCTATTGTGAGTATAGCGACAAAAAACATTTGTGAACTCTGTTGTCGATACAATGCGTTTTCAAAATCGGTTATGATTTCTAAAGTCATCCGGCGTGTCATCAGCCTAAGTAGATTGTGAAAGGGCTCACCGTTGCGGAGGAGGAGAGTGAGGGGATGTAGGTATCCAGGGCACAGGTTGCTCTTTTTGAGGTAGCTGGTTCACTCTAAGCTGAGAGGAGACTGTAGGTTGCTGGAAACCTGCATCTCGCATCTGGTTACACTTTATAAAAGAATAAAGAATGTACTAAACACAATACATAAAGATTTTTCACACGGTTGAATGTAACTTCCACTCAAAGTGATTGCTGACAGACAGACTTAATATGGCATAGTATTTACATTATTAGCTGTCGAAATATCTGATCAAAAAGCAGCAATATTCTTGAGGTTGCAGTCAGGTTTTTGTACAAATGAGTAAAGAATATGTTAAAATGGGAAATGCATTTTAAGAAACAGAACCTGGGAATGTTGGTTGAACTGAGAAAGACATTCAATCTAATTAAGTAAATGTATCCTAAAGCGTATATGATATAAAGCACTCCTTGTGTTTTTAACATATTCTAAAATATTCAGCTACTATTTTGTGTGTCTGGCCAACACCTTAATGATCATGCCAACCTTGCTCCTTTCAGAGTGTAGAGCCCCTCCTTTTGTGCAGGTGGTGTTTGGCTCAGATCCTTCATGCGTCTCCCTCAGCTCCCTCTGCTGGAGTAGGCTCTCCAGGCCAGCCCTGAGCACCACTCTGCGATCTGTGGGTTGGACGGAAGTGCCCCTGGGGTTCTGTGAAGCCATTCTCCTACCTGATGACACAAACGTGGAATTAAACCATTGATTTGATTTGATCTAGACCAGTGGTTCCCAACCCTGGTCCTCCAGTACCGCAGCCCTGCTGGTTTTCTATCCTACCAGCTAGTTCATTGCATACACCTGGTGTAGTCAGGGGCTGAATGAGACCTGGGACACCAGGTGAACGCGATCAACTACCGGGTCAAATAGAAAACCAGCAGGGCTGTGGTACTCGAGGACCAGGGTGGAGAACCACTGATCTAGGATGTCTAAATAGCAATTATTGAATAGCTGTTGTGACTACAACCTACATTCTTCTTTTCTTCTTGGCCATTACTAAACACTAGTAAATCACGTTGGAACCTATGGGATAATGCCTGCCGTGCTAACTACACAAACAGCTTAGTAAATGGTACAACGGCATTTGTTGCCAGGGAGATTTAAAGTGCAGTTGAAGCTCATTGTGAGTGTTGGTCATGACATCTCTCCCACAGGATGTCTCTCAGCCTAATAGGAACCAGCAGGAGCTAACCACTTCATCAAACTAAGCTGCAGGGGACCAAAGGCCAGAGTTCTAGGCTTCAGTCCCTATTTTTCTGTCACTGCTTCATGGCTCCTTATCAATTTTCAGCCTGGGTGCAGCGATTTAAGCACAGTTGGAGGCCCAAACACAACCACGCAAAAGCCCTCAGGTGATTTACAGATACATGGGAGACTGATTGGTTTGTCTTTCACCCAAAGGCTAAATAAAAAAAGTGCTGTTTTTAGAGGCTTTAGGAACAAGTAGTACATTGCCTTTAGTAGGATGTCTTTGAAGGAAAGTATTGCTCAAAAGTACTAATAATTTTCATTTCAGTTTTATGAGGTTTGAAACTGGATAGTTGGATAGTAATAGTTACTGGTAATACGAGGACAAAACGTTCAAATAAACAGAGCAGAAAATCATTAACAAAATAAAGTGAATAAAATGTCCGTGCACAGCTCATTATGCAGTAGTGAATGCTTTTAACTGTGCCAACTCATCCAGGCAAAAGAAACACCTGCTCATTTCTCACCGCGGATGCTCCTTTTAGGACCTGTAGCTTTACGGGGTCCTCTGAGACTCGAGGTGGTGGGACCCCTGGGTGCATAAGGAGGTGACATACAGCGATGAGGAGACTTCCTGTGTGGAGGAAAGGAGCTGCAAGCTTGGGCTTGCCTCTGCTGAAGTCTCTCCTGTTTACTGAGGGCAGAATCCAGAGTCTAAGAGGAATAGAGTAGCAAGAAATTACAAACTTGGGTTTTACACTTGACAGGGTAAACAATCCCTAAGCAAAATGTATTGCATTTTCAGAAACCCCCATTTATAAAAATGTCACTGAATTCATATTTGTTTTTATATTTTTCACAGTGTATTGTACTAAAAAAATGAATAAAGCATATCTCATAAAGCTGAGCGTTCATAAAAGTTATGCTCTGTACTATGGGCTGAGCTACTCACCTCTAGTTTCTGCAGGATGTCCAGTGTAGTCTCAGGCACACCTGAACCCTGGTCCACTTCTACCTTAGCTGAGTACAAACAAAGCTGGCGAATCAGCTGGCCCAGCTCTTTGGAATGAGGAGGCACCTTGCCCTCAGATGGACCCGAAAGCTGATGGATGAAGACCTGCAGGGCCCTAACTACTCTGCGGTGGGCAGCTGCGAGCCTTTCCATTACCCTGCACTGAGAGAAGAGCAGAAAGTAAATATCTCTGCCATTGAGAAAAACAGAAATAATCAATGACACTTGCTTATCAGTGAAGATGGTAATGATATTGAATGACATGTAAGGGTGTAAGGGTCCCCTTCTTCTCTTCTAACTCTATGAATGCTACTTATTCCTATTGAAGTAAGCCTTCGATGAAGGCTGCGATATACAGTTGGTTTGACTACTGTTGACAAAATGTACTTATTGTAAATAGCTTTGGATAAAAATGTCTGCTAAATGCTGTAATGTAATGTAAGACGTACCTTGTTGGTGTCCCCATTTGTTTGGAATCGTAGCTTCTCTATATCTTCTTGTATTTCTCTCACCTATTCAACAACAATTGAGTAGAATAATGTGTGTAGTTATAGTGCAATCTAACCAGTCAGTGAAGGTTTACTTTTCAATCACATTTGGCACAGATTTAAAGACCTGTTGTTGAAGAACATAGATGGTACTTGCTGAGCAGGCTTCCTGCTTCTGCCAGAGAATCTCCATCTTGTGTTGCTCATCAGGCTCCAAAGGCTCCTTCATTGTCTGCCCTGCAGTGTATAAAGGACAGTAAAACCATAAGAAAAGTTTGCCATTTGTGTGTGTGAGTTGTGATAACTTTGTCAAACGTAGCAGTACCTTGTTAACATATAATTTAACAATATCTCACACGTAGAGGCCATCCGCAGCATCACACAGGTCTACTGTAACAAGCTACTTTTGTGGGTTACCTCTGTTAGCCAGGTTTTCTATTTTCTGGATGTAGACTCCCAGCTCATGTTGCAGTTTGCAGATCTCCTGGATTAACTTTGTCGGCTGGCCTCTGCCCGACGGCCTTGGGCCAGGGTCTCTGGTTGGGGGTGATTGGCCATCCCCAGGACTGAGGGGAACGGACTGCTTCGGGGAAGTGTGCACTAATTGTTTGGCTGCAGGTCGGGCCGCCTTCTCTTTCGGACTGGAGGCCTTTGATTCGACCTTCATGATGGGTGGCTGCTGCTTTAGAAAGAGGATACTTCGATCAGTGATGGAACAAAATAAGGATCCGAATTTGCTAGGTTAGGGACGAATGTCATAATATGGCTCATGCGGCTTTTATACTTTTCAAACGAAAAGGAAGTGAAACTATAAACTATCCACTTACCGGTACTTCAATTACCTGCAGCAGGTCCTCGTTGCTTGTACAGAGTGACTCTTCTTCTGGAGGTTTGAGGAGCGATGCGGTCAGTGACACACGGCGCATCCGCCTCAGATCTCGCTTGACCAGCTTGACTGCTGCCTGCAGCGTCTCCTCGGAAAGAGCTGAAAAGCGGAAGGAGCTCCTGGTGCCGTCTACGTTCTCCTGCTCCTGCTCCTCCAACCTGGGCCGGAGCCTCTGGATCACAACGGGGGGTGGTGGGCCTACACGGGCGGCACGGTTGCAGGCACTCGCAGGCATGGCTTCATTGAACAGTGACTGTGGTTTGTAAGACGCCACGGTTACAATCAATCTTGTGAGCTGTCACTGATAGTCAAACTTGCCTTTTACACGACTCACATCACTTTCTCAACATCTAATGTCTGTCACCCACGTCTAGGCACTATACCCACTAACCGAGGTGTGTCTACTCTGTTGGGTATAAGGCTAGCAGACATTATTTGGACTAAAGACATCGCTGGACATGGCAGCGTTAATTGGCTTGAGTGACTTTGTTTACCTTGGTTTGAGACAGTCCAGTGGCCACGTCGCCACGGTTGTGTACGTTACGGGTTGAATCTGTAATCATCCATTCTTTCCCTCGACTGTACTGGTCCAGAAACTGTGTGATCATCGTTGCAAAAACAACAAACGAACCAGTTTAAACGGACAAACAGTTGGCATTTATATTATTAATCGGTTAGCGAGCTAATCGCACTTTTGCTAACGGCAACGAATGCTAGTTGACGTTAGCTAACAACGCTGGTGAGATGGTGGTAACGTTACGTTACGGGTTGAACCTAGAATGACCCGGTCTTTCCCTCGACTGTGCTGTCCCAACGTAACGTTACTCTGAGGAAACTGCGCGGTCATCGTTGCAAAAACAACAAACGAACCAGTTTCAATGCCCAAAAGGCTTTTGCTAACAGCAACAGATGCTAGCTAACGTTAGCCAACAACGCTGGTGAGATGACTTCGTACGTTACTGTTCGACTCTAGTATGACCGTCTTTCGTCATCGTTGCAAAAACAACAAACGAACCAGTTTTGCTAACGGCAGCGAACGCTAGTTGACGTTAGGTTAACGTTAGCTAACTACGCTGGTGAGATGTCGTTAATCCACAACATTGCCCACCTCACTGTGTTTTCGGGACATGTTGCGTTTAGACATTAGCTATGCGTAACAGTTACGTCCCTGCTGACTTTAACTTCACATGTAGTAAAGGGTTAACATTGTAGCTAGCTAATACCTTTGTGGCCAAGCTAGTCAACTGTTTGAAACGCCGCCATGACAACAATGAACGGGAAGTACGGGTCGTCAAAGAAGACAAATATCCCCGCAGCCGCAATGTTTTTCCACTGGTTGTGACTAGTTTTTAAATTGTATTTCACTCTGTATATTTGGGGTATCGTATAGGTATCATGTTATCACTGCATTAAGGTTTTCCACTGCCGACGTAGGTTGTATGCTTTGATTAAAACCACGCATGTGCACGGTCACTTTAAGAACCGTTACACAGACCGGAAGTGGTATCCTGTCAAGTTTGCTCTCGTCCCGAGCATTTGACCAGACTTCAGTGTTCAAGAGAGACCAGCCAATATAACATTGATCAGTGCCGTTTTGACCCCGGCTTACATCATGACCCACTACGAAGAGGTGAAGGTGCGTGGCTATGAAGACTTCTGTCGAGCTGTGTCTGACAGAAAGGGGAAGGATATCTTTGCCTATTTCTCTGGTGATAAAGACGCTCAGGGGAAGAGCTGGTGTCCAGACTGCGTAAAAGGCAAGTTAATAATGTCATATAACCGGTCTACCTCCACTTGGACAAGACTTGATTTGGGATAGTTTGTTACCTTAGAGAAACCGGGTGCGCTGTTTAGTTTCGGAGAAAGCGACGACTGTAACCGGACCGTTAGGCTGTTTCACGTGTGTCCCACTGTCATTCAGCCCACGTTTAACAACCTCCTTCCGTTTCAGCCGAGCCAACTGTGAGAGGGGAGATGTCTCACCTTCCCGAGGGCTCTGTGTTCATCTACTGCCAGGTTGGACAGAGGGCCTCGTAAGTCTCCTGCCCTCGTTTATTCCCACATTCATTGGCAACATGTGAATCACACCAAAACCCTGGGAGTCACCCAGATGACAGGTGCTGCCACCAAACACTGTAGCACACTACGGTATAAAGTAGGGTCTCGTTTTACATTGACATTTGAGGTAGGGCTGTGCGATATGGACCAAATCTTCTGACGCGATATGGGTAATTTCATATCACGATAATGATATACATCACGATATAGTACGTTTTCTGTAAATGTGATGAAGAATTTGTCCATTTGTACAAAATAACCACACGCCTCTAGGGCTGGGTATCGCCACTGATTCCCACGTTGATTTGATTCAATATGTATTTGGTTAGGGATGTTTCAGTTACTATACTAATTTTGCTTGGATATGAAAGAGATTCTTAGAGAACTAATGCTGTAAATTGTACAAGGAACCCTCTAACCTGGTGCATTATTAAAATATTAATGTTTACATTAAGAGTTGACCCCAAAGCAGTTACATTAATGTACTTTTTATTTAACATGACCAACACACTACAGCAGTGTATAGAAGAGACATTACCAAATGAGACAAACAACCGTATATTCATTAACAAAAGTAAACCAACAATCGAAGATTGAAAAAGTCTCTGAATTGCCTTTGAAAATAGTGCAAGAAATCAGTTTGGTTTTTTGGAACATGTTGAAAAACAGTCTTGTAAAACCTCTGGACATTGTAAACTGTAAAGTCCACGAAACTAAATCCCCTTCATGACGTTTTGTCACTTCTTGGAGATTGTAAGGCTGCCTTCAAGACACCTGGGAGCTGGGGAGTTTCCCACCTTGTAGTAAAACTGATGCTTGAGTGACGCAACCGCATTTTGAATAAGAAATATGAAATGGAATGAGCTTTCGAAATACTCTGGTATTGTGTTATTTACACTCGCACAGTAAGAATAACAAATATGTACCCTGTATTGATTTGGGAAGTTCATTATATTACTGGACATGTACTACTGTGGGTGTCCAACAATTAGGCCTAACCGACAACTGTATATAGTGAATTCTGTATTATTTAGACTCGTCAGCTTGAGTCGTTGCTCAGACACACTTTTAAGAAGCCGAAAATCCTCTGTAGCCTTTTTCGAGCCTGCATGCTCTCTCATATTTAGTGTTATTGTATACATCATCTGCTTAATGCCCTTTTCCCCCTTCAGTTGGAAGGATCCAAATAATGAGTTCAAGAAGATGTTGAAGCTAAGTGGAGTCCCCACTCTGCTGCGATATGGCACAGTAAGATGAACTCCCATCTATTTTAATTTGCTTATTTCACTGACATGGATTAGCCTAAGCCTAGTCTTGTGTTTAATGCATGACAGAGAAGTCCGATTTAGTTTAGGACAAGGCTCTATCTATACCTGTAACATCAGACCAAGTGCTTCCTGCAAGACCTCACGCGGACGTCAGCTAACCTTCACAGTTTCTTAGAAAATGTCTCATGTTTTAATAGCCATAGCCTGATCCAGGCAGGAAAAGGCTCCTGTGTCTAACCAGTGTTGAAACCTCTCTTGTACGTCTTTGTTCCAGCCTCAGAAGTTGGTGGAAGAGGAATGCTTCAAAGCCGACCTGGTGAGGATGATGTTCACCGAGGACTGAGGGATCGTAGCCTACGCTGTGCGTTTCCATCATAAAGCATCCAAGATGTATTCACCGTTGTGAATCTCATACAAATATAATTTACCACTATTCAAATTCAGCTCTACGCCATTATTGAATATTGATAACCATACATGCCATATTGTAACACCCAATAAAATGTGATGTCAATCAGCAACTGTTCTACAGTTTACAGCCAATATAATTAGGCCTTAGCAATGCACAATTATTTGACTTACATTTATACTGGAATGTTGAATTGAAAACATGTAAATTGGCTCACTATGGTTTGAAATGTACAATGATTGAATCTTGAATTGTACTTGTGCACAAAAATACTTGTTTAATGAATTTGACTTCCTCAAATGTAATGTCTAACACACCGGTTCAGAATGGGAATATATATATGCGTCACTGTCTGTTGTTTCCCCACGTGATCATGGTTGCCTTGCAGTAGGACTTCAATAAAACGTCACTTGAATGCTGAACGTGTTCCTGTCAGCCAAAGGTCTTTTCCCACCATGAACACTAGGTGGCAGCCTGTCCACGGGAGTGCAGCCTGCACCGTGTAGCTGTAGCCTATATATGTGATCATCTGCTGAATGTATTGTTGTTGAAACTCACATTAGGTTCATATATTCCTACAATTTAATAGTTGCTATTTGTATTTATGTATTTTTGTTCATTGCGGTAAAACCCCCGAATCCATGCCGTTTAGGATTAGAATTATTATTATTATTATTTTATATACCGCGTATAAAAGCTTCACATTGAAACATTCGCTGTGCGTAAAAGTCGCCGAAGTCTCCAGGACTGACGCGCTGACAACAACGACGACG
>OMOT01077204.1:0-15210 GCA_900312575.1 Acanthochaenus luetkenii | reverse complement strand
TAGCTCAATTGTTAGAGCAAGGCACTAAGACTGCCAGAGCAAGGTTCAATTTCCACTGTGGAGAAGAATGTAAAATATCACCCACAGCAACAACAAAAAAGATAAAAAAATCTGTCTATGAAACTGGTCTTACATGTATCAGTACATTGGATATTTGGTTTAGATTTAGTTTTTACTGACAAACTGACATCATGACAAATTAAATACAAGCAGCAGTGCTTTACGCAATAAAAGAGAAGTTAAAGTACATTCAGCTGTTTTTTAATCATGGTGCCATCATTTTGCGCTTGGGGTGTATTTAATGGGTTACTGTAGTCAAATGGTGGATAAGTCATTGAAAATCGAATCGATAATCGTCTGAAATCGAAAATTGATTCTGAAATCGAATCGTGACCCTAAGAATCGAAATCGAATCGAATCTTGACATCACTACCGATTCCCACCCCTAATACTTATATCCCGTTAAGTATAAAACAGGAGGTTACAAATATTTATTTTTTACAGATTTCTGGGTAACTGAGTATAGCTGCTTCTTCCCCCCACCAAAAACAAACCAAACCAAAGTCCTCATACATCCCTAAAAATACTTTGACTCCACGATAAGTGAACTCACCCATCCCCCTTGCTGTACGATGTAGTCGGCCTCAGCCTCCTCTAGGAAGCGCACTCCGAGAGGCAACAGGGTCGTCAGGGACTGACCCTCACTCTGCAACGCCTGCAGCAGCACCAATGGCACTAGCACCTGGGCGAAAGGGGAGGAGAGCAGGGGAGAAGAAGAGAGTAAAAGTTAAGAGAGAAGAAAGAAAGGAGAGTAGAGGGGAGGAACAGGCAAGACAGAACAGGGATGGATAAGACATCAGAACGGGGAGGCAGGAGAGTCAATTCTGAGAAAGCAATAGTGGGCAGATTAATTCTAGTGCATTTTGACTGGAGTTGGTAGACAAGAGGACAAGAGAGACTCCTGGTTGCCTCACCTTGCTCCAGCCTCCCTGTGTGTGTGTTGAGACATCCAGCGTTGTGTCTCTGAAACTCTGGTAGTCCAGAGGGCTGAAACACACACAAACAACAATGTCATGGTACAAAACACCAGAGCAAAGTGCAGGCTGCATAGAGAAATATTAAAATCCACAGACACCTGTGTGCACCCGTTTTCAATAAAGGAACCATGCTAAGTTCATGGTGTGTTGAGGCCTTATGCTGGTTACTGCTAGGTGTCAATCATATGAGTTTTAACTCGTGTAATCTAATTATATATAGATACAAGTAGAATCTGGTGGACTCTTCCAGCACCTTGCAGTGCAGTACTATCACTTTTAACATGAGCAGTCTTAGGGTCTTGTGCGTTCTTGTGTCCGCTGTGACACGTTTGACGTACTATGTTGCACAACTTAAGAATGATTCCGAAACACAATAACCCTATCACACACACACGCACACACATTGTGTTGAACTAATAATGTTTCACATTTTAATATTAATCCTCAAATAACGTTAGGCTAGTTAACCATCCAGGCAGTGGACAAACAGAAGGAAAAGTCATTTTGTGTAGAGCCAGCATACCAGCCAATCAGGAGCCTGTTTCATACAGAGCCATTGTTTAGCTTGATTTGATTGGCTGACAGTCAAAGAGCGTGTACGAATCGATTCGTTCTCTCCATGACAACTTGGGAATAATGTTCTCCAAAAAGACTTGGCATTCTTGGATTTGATAATTATCTCTGGTGGGAGTCAAACCCTAAACCCTGGCAAACACTAGACATGTGCCACTGGGTGGAAGCGTGTGCGCATCGTATAGGTTAGTGTGTGTGTACATAGTATGTGATTGGGTTAATGAGAGAGGGCTTGTACATGGAAATATGGGGCTGTGTGGATGGGCAATTAATATGTATGTGAATGTGCCAGTATGCAAGTATGCATGACATTATTTCTTGGCAAATATCTCATCCCTTGACATTTCTTTTGATTCATATAATAGTTCAGTTCATATGTTGATGTTTTGTCTATTATTTTGTTTGTACTTCTTCTGATCTCAAAAGTGTGTACAAAACACACAACGGCTCATTTAATTTCATGCAATACACATTTTCAAAAGTAACTGCTCGACTGGAACAGTTCCCAGAGGTTAAAATGAACCACACCATTACAAAAAATTTAAAAAAATTAAAATAAACATTGACTTTGACATTCCTTTCAGGTGAATGAGATTGCAACACTCACCCAGTAGGCACACACATTTCCCACATGTATTTCAGAGTGCAGTGTGGTGTGGTGCGAGGCAAGATTGACTAAACAGAGGCCCAGAGTAGAGAACTGACCCAGTGAGGAGTGTGTGTACCGCTGTGGCCAGGTGTGTGTCCAGGTCTCTCGCCACCCGATCTCCTAGGGCAGCGAGGCAATCTTCAATGGAGCTGTCTGGGTTGGCTGGACTGAACACCGGCGACGTATGGCGGTCGAAGCCTGTGCCAACACAGAGACCACAGGACAGAGCGATATCGCAGACTGTCACAACAATTCAACGTTGGGAAACTATGGTAACATTGTAGACAACAAAGCTAACCGCGTCTTATGGAGCAAGCACCTTTGGGTTTGTTAAAAGCTTTAAAACAACTATTTTTTATTTTATTTTTTTGTTAGAGATAACGCTAACAACTCTTAAAATTAAGTCAAATATATTTCCCAGACAGTGGGTAGATATCTAATGCACATGAAAGAGTTTCATTATAATTACAGGGCCAGTTTGTAAGACTGGATATGACTGAAGGGACGTGGAGGCTTAGCAAACATTTGTTTGTCTGCGCCCACTTACAGGCGGCGATCTCGTCCTCCAGTCGTCTCAGCTCTTCCTCTATCTGCCCCTTTATCGCTCTGTTCCTCTCTCTCTCGCTCTGGGCATCTCCTGAAAGAGATAAACGCATGACTCATCAACCAACTGTCTCGCACACACACACACGACATGGTTTAAACACCATCCAAGCTAGTGCAAGAGGCACTACATTTTAGAACTAAGCTAACGGATAAGCAGCTTGTTCGGTGCACTGTCCAGCCCCTTTGGCTGTATTCATTATTTATACATTACTCACATAGCACAACATATAGTGGGTTGGGCAAATGGGCGATACAACTTCATGGTTTCCACATCACACACATGTGACCGATATGGGCCGGGACTACTTTCACAATGTTAACAGATTAATGCGCGCACATAGTCCCGACTTGTTTTCGGTAAAATAAAACAAATTCCTTTAAAATATGGTCCAAGTGGTGGTGCACGTACAGCATATGTTACATATGTAACCGGCCCCTAATCATCACTCGCGTTACGTCATCCAGGACTCGGGATTCCCGCGCATTGCACGTACTCGTCTGTGATGACACAACACTCGTTCCGATTAGGGGGCGATTATATATTATTCCCTCATCTCAGTTCACAGGTTTAACTGACACTTAAAACTAATGTAACAGACATCCGTATCAGAGACGTTAGTGTTCATTGGATTAAGGAAGGGTGACACGTCTGTTCAAACTCTCAACCTGAATGTATTGGTTATTTTCACGATGCTGGAAATGTGCACAAGTCCAATCCCCGTTACCTCCCTTAGTTTTGAAACAGCACAGCTGAACTGAGGACTCACCGCTAACGGAAAGGACCCAGGAGAATCATTCTTCACCGTGGATTTAAGGGTCAAATGGATTAGATTCTTCCTATTCATTGGGAATATTTTTGGGGGGCCTGAATGCATTCATTATAGGGAGGAGGAGGAGGATTAAATCCCCTCTCCCTCTCACACATTAACTCTCCCCCAATGAGGACCAGTGTTGGTTTTACCCGGGCTGGGTGCTGTTTCAGACAAGACAGCCCATCGGCGTATGACTAATCCTATGGTGATTACACATGACAGGCTGTCAGAACTCGGACCTGGTCGAGCGGAGAGCAGGGATCAGGCACTCATCTCCCTTTCTCTGCCCATTCCTAGCATACACAGAATAGCATACACATAATGGGGGACAGGAAATATCGCCCCTTTCTCTCCCTCCGTTTCTCTTGCTCAAAGTGCCTACGGGTCTTTTCACATGGGCCAGTCAGTTCTGTTCATATCCTGTGACAGAGGGAATGGAGCACATGGCCAACAATGGTCCTCCAGTAAAACTGTCTTCCATGGTTAGGACGTTCCTCTCCCTGGAAGCGATAACATTTATCTCACTGCAGAAAAAGCCGTGCCCGCGGCTTCGCTGCACAAACGTATAGCCATGGCATGTTGGTGATCCACTTTACACTCATCATGTTTCTGACAGCCCATAACACACGCAGCTCACTTTATCAGCTGGATTTCTAGGGTGAGTGTTCAAGTTTGAGGCAGTGAAATCACTGTGGCAAATGGGGTCAAAGAAGCATTCAAACAATCTGTCAGATACACGCAACAAGATGAACTGCAGAACAGGCATGCTGCATGTCTGGGGGTCATTGCACAATGCCTCCACAAAGGCCTCTGTAAACACAAGCCGGTAGTTCTCTATTTTGGACCTTAGACCCTATTTGCGGACTTCCTACAAACTCATCCTTTAAGTCAAACCGGACGAAGCAACATCAATACAAAAGGAAAGGAGACACAGATAAGTGTTTCCTCTCACCTGGAGCTGCAGCCCGTGATGGAGAAGCAGGCAGCAGGCCCAGGTAGCTGAGCACAATGTACTTGGTTTCATAATGGAACCCCTCCGGCGTGGTGGTGAAGCCGGAGGAGGCGGAGCCCGAGGCAGCCATTGCACCGACGTCCGTCAGGCTCTCAGGCACATAAGTACTTACAGTCAAAGCTGGACGAGTCTCACCTGAGGAGAATCAGAGCCGGAGGGGGAAAAGAAACAAGTCATCAAATTAAAAAAGGGACATCGGGGGAATCCGGGGCAAAAGTGGCGATCACACCTGTGGTTTAACTGTAAAACAGCTGTTACATGCACAATATAACACACATGTCACGTGCATGATGACAGCGCCATTGTCCCGAATCACCCACATGTCCACTGTGGCATCCAGGACTTCGCTTCCGTCAACGCTAGGAGGCAGACGCGCATCACGTGCGTGTCATGACATTATGCTTGTGCTTTACAGAGCCTCGATCAAAAAGCTATTCACTATCAATCCTTTGCACTGTGCTGTCATGTCGCCAGGTCTATAATAAGAACCGGGTATTAGCAGATGCTGAGAGGAAACTGTTCTAAAAAAAAAAAAAAAACGTAAAAGAAACTATATATTGTCTCCTGTCTGTTTAGTTTTCAATCTCGCGGATTTATTAATGGGTATATCACCAGTTCACATCTTCGATCACGCGGTTGCAGAACTTTTTGTTTTGTTACGTAAGACTTCCGGCCGCAACTTTCTAAATAAAACTCACGACATTCGAGTGACACCAAAGTCCCCACGTTAAAATGCAATAAAAACTAAACATATATTTAAAGGTGAATCTGTAGTAAATTTAAAAAATTGCAGTAAATACAATTAGTGTTCCTTTTTCCAACGTGACATGTTCACAGTAAGACTATGCGATAGGCAAAAAAATCAAATCAAAAATCAAATCAAATACACAAGAGACTCACTTTTAAAACAGAACGCGACCAGACAACATGGAACGACGTCTACTGCCCTGGGAAATGTCAACTTTAACCATTTTAACCCACCGAGTCACCGGCTAACTTACTAACTAAACTTCGAGGATGCCTGCAGGCTAGCTAGCGTGGTTTTACACGAACGACGTGCTATTGCTGAGACACACACACACACTGAGACACACACTCTGAAGTTGGGGCCAGTTCTTACCCTCCATGTCACTCGGCGCGGACAAAGGACAGTCTGAAGGAGGACACACGCGACCCCACGGCCAGTCGAGGCAGCACTGGTAGAACACAGTGTGCTTTGGGGACAAGTGTCAAGCCCGCTGCGATAAAACACCCCACTTCCGGTCATACCTTTATAGAAGGGATATTCCCATGAAAACATATACACGCCCGTACAACGGCTGCCGTAGAGCGGTTGATCGTGTTGAGACCCAGGAAGCTGACGTGTTGCCGTTTGGATGAACCTTCCAGTGGCCCCTGTGATGGACATATGTATCTTTCTGGGTCCCACGCTCTGTCCACACACGTGTTCATTTGCAGGACGACATTATCAAAATGTTATGAAAGCCACGTTAGGTGTGCCGAATGAGAGATACGGGCAAGTAGGACGTTACTTCTTCTGGCGATACACCAGGGAGTGTACCTTTCTATCCGCTCAAGTTCTGCGCTAACACCCCTATTACCGAACATGCGTTAGAGCGTTTCTTTTTTTTCTTTTTTCTAGTATAAGTACCAAAGTGAAAATGAAGAACATAATGTTCTAGTAATGTGAAAATAAACGAAAGTAAAATTGACTTCACCAAAAAGTCATTTCCACGTTACATATTCATAGGCTCATCGAGATGCCATATATGGAGCTGTTAAAACTACACGAAGAAAGACTCAATCTCAAAACGCTACTACACCACTTAGAAGGATCTCTACTGCGTTGGAAACGTCAATTTCAATCGGCAGGTTTAATAATAGGAAGTCAACCTTAATCATCCACACCTGAATGTTTGCCCTAGGACTGTCCAAACACACTAAAAATACAGACAAAAACGCGTGACACGTCGTATGCTTTTATTTTGAAGCCAAACCTCTGAATTCCGGTGTTATTCTCGCTATCTCTGGCTAACTTGATGCAGGGAGAATTTCAACAGAATGCGACTTGTTCCTCTCAAACGTTTCCCATCTCTTCAACCAGCGCGCGACTCCAGTCCACATTTAGACAGATTATTGAACATATATCTCCGTGACGAGCAATAGACTGAAAACTAAAGTAATCATATAGTAATGGTAGTACACAACTAGGCTACCGCGGCAAAACCACAATACCCGAATAGGGCTGTAGTGGATGGTAAACCTTTTTATTTGCGTAATAGTTTATACTCACCTTTTTAGACTGACATACATTTTCTGATGTAACGTTACGTTCATAGTGGGCCTATATATTTCAATAATGGTAGTTGTTTTCCTGATGATGATCAGAAACGTTTTTTCCTTTTCCCCCCTGAGACTCAAATGAGTATGTTTAGTATTATCCTAGCATCCAGGATGATCAAAACGACTGTTGTCACGAAAGGGAGCCTCCAGAAACATTGGTGGAACAGTCTTTTGTCGACTCTTCACTTTTTAATCTTGTATTATGGACAGTAGAAGAGATGCTGCCTCATCTGAGAAATTACTCTTTTCTAACACGCCCATGTTGTGGCGAACAAGCCAAATTACTGAGATAGCGAGAATTATGGCATATTATAAAGGTATATTAATAATATATGTTGTAAAAAACGATTTTATGTTGTTGAGAACAATTACACGATCTTCATTTACTACGGAGTTCTCTTATTATTTGTTTTTAGTTTGGCACTTTGCATTACAATAAATCGCAACACGTTTGTCAATAAGGGTTTTTAAAGTTATGACCGGAAGTCATATCTTACATCCTGCCTGACCGCATGACACATGACTCAGGCGAAAGAAAAGTCTGCCTTACTATTTTTCTGTCAAACCGGAACATTTGTCGGGGAGAGTGATTTGACTAAACCTCTGAAATAAACAGTCTTTAAATAAAGAAAACATATTTAGGAAAACAAACAAACAGCTATGGCGCTCAGCGATGCCGACGTAAGGAAACAGGTATGGTAATTAGACACGTAACATTAAGTTAAGTTAAGTTAGTTAAGCGTCATGCTAGCTAACTCTTTGGTAAACATAGCTGCTGTACCTAGCTGGGGTTAAAAACATCTGTTAAACAGTTACTTGCCAAACATTAGCCTTAATTTATTACGTTGTTTTATCCGGAATTTGACAGCGCTGCGTCGAGGGTGGAACAGTTGTAACAACTAACTAACTATTGTTAATAATAAAGTTGTTCCCTGTCAAAGGGAGAGAAAGAAAGTGTGAGTTGTGTGTTCAGTGCCGTCTGTATGTTTGTGTGTTAACAACATGACTCCAGTCCAAAACAAACAGCCCTACGATGTTCATACTTGTTAACGCTACATATGTTCAGCCCAGCGTACCCTGGAGCTGATTAGGAGGGGTGGGTCGTTTTTGGACAAGCTTTACTGACAGATATGTCGTGCTATTTGTCTAAGTTGCCGCTGCCTGCAAATGTTTCCCCCTCCGTTTAAGATAATTGAATTGATAGACAATGCTCCTCCCTCGCCGCTCGGGAGGTACCCGGCTGTTCCAAAAGGAGTGCACCCACTGTCACGTGAGGCTCACAAAACTAAGGCATGCACGTGCTGGCAGACACTTTCTAATTGTATGGGTGTGCGATATGGACAACATCTTCTATCACGATATGGGTAATTTCATATCACGATAACGATATATATCACAATATAGTACGTTTTCTGTAAAATGTATGAAGAATTTGCCTACACAAAATAACCAACTAATGCTGTAAATTGTACAAGGAACCCTCTAACCTGGTGCATTATTCAAATATTAATGTTTGCGTTAAGAACTGACCCCAAAGTAGTTACATAAATGTACTTTTTATTTAACATGACCAACACACTACAGCAGTGTATCAGAAGAGAAACGACCAAAAGAGACAAACAACCATATTATTATATAAATTAATAAGTAAAAGTAAACTGAAAAAGGCTCTGAATTGCCTCTGAAAACAGTGCACAATGCCTTTATATCATCACGCCTGGACTATTGCAATTCACTTTTCACCTGCCTCAGCAAATCATCTCTGGACCGTCTACTATTGGTCCAGAATGCTTCTGCCAGGCTGTTGACTAGGTCCAGGAGGACATGTCACATTACTCCCATCTTGGCTTCCTTGCACTGGCTTCCTGTTACTTTCAGGATTCAGTTCAAGGTCCTTTTGATTACATAGAGAGCCCTCCATGGTCAGGCACCTGCATATATATATATGTGACCTGCTCCACCCATACGTTGCCAGCAGGTCGCTGAGGTCCTCTGACCAGGGCCTATTGGTCGTCCCTCGTACTAGGCTCAAAACTAAAGGTGACAGAGCCTTTGAATCTGTTGCTCCTACATTGTGGAACGCTCTTCTACAGGATTTGAGAGCTGCGGCCTCTCTGGACATTTTTAAGGTGCAGCTAAAAACGTATCTGTTTAGACAGACATTTGTCTAGCTGTGTGTATCTGTATTTTTTGGTGCTTTTTCACGTCATGTCTTTGTGATTCATTGTAATTTTTAATCTGGATGATCTTTGTGTATTTTGATTCCTGTGAAGCACTTTGTGACTCTGTCTAAGAGAGGTGCTATACTAAATAAACATGACTTACTTATTTACTTACTTACTTACTACATGTGAAAGAAATCGCTCATTATTTCCTTAATTTGCATTTTGTGATGTTAAATACTTTATACAATTAGAAAAGACTGAGCTTGATAAGACCAGTGAGGATGGACTAACTAAAATCCTTCCCTCTCTTGATATGGAAGATCAAGCACATGATCGCCTTCATTGAGCAGGAGGCCAATGAGAAAGTTGAGGAAATTGATTCTAAGGTAACTGAATGCTATTTCATCGACAAGTCACATCAATAATACCATTAGAGATTTTTACTGCAATGACACATGCCTTGTCTTATGCTCCTGTTTACAGGCGGAGGAAGAGTTCAACATTGAGAAGGGTCGTCTGGTGCAGACTCAGCGGCTGACGATCATGGCATACTATGAGAAGAAGGACAAGCAGATTGAACAGCGTAAGAAAATGTGAGTTGTTTTACACAGACAACCCCACTGCAAAAGTGGGATCTGGTCCACAATGACTTCCTCCTGTTCATTCCTGTACATTTACGCTGCCCGGAGACTAGATGTCTTTTAAAATAGTAAAAGACGGAAAACGGAAAGCATTTTGCACTAAACGACTATACACCTAAGCAGCTGTATAGTCTGTTGTATGAGCACACAGACCTGAAGCGAGGGATGGGGATCACATAGCTGACGGCGAGGTGCATCACACACTTCACAAATGTAATGGGGTTCACTGTCCTGCAACACTGAAATCTCGGGGAGAGCTCGCGTTACCACGAGATAGTGCAACATCAGACCTGTTTCAAGCTCGGCTCTCATTGGGTTTTGCCAGTCTCTGTCAGATACTTTTGTCATCCATCTCACACTGTAGGACTTCAAATTATTACAGATTTGAGTCTTGGAAATCAAATACATTTGAAGTAATCTTGGCAGCCCTGACTGGTCTGCAAATTGATTTGGAGGCAAGAGAGTGAAGCGATCAGTATACTTGCTGCAGGAACATATTTTGCCAGGTTCTTCCGGACAAAATTACATGTTTGCGGTAAAAACTCTGCAATGTGCACAGGCTGAACTAGTCTAATTCTTCGCAGACCAGCCACCGGTGCATGATTGTCTGCGGTTGGTCTAAAATGTCACGCTTGGTGGTGTTGCCTTGCGGAAAAGCTCCTCTCCTTTTCCGGTTCATTGCTTTTGTTTACATTTCCGTGCTAACATCTTTTATGAAGATATGATAAGACTGCTTCTAAATCCTCATATTCCCTCAGCCACCTTTGTCGGTCTTTCACCACAGCCATTGTAGTTGTTCTCTGAGTTTTTGGCATGGATTGTACATAAGTGAACGATACAATACATATACAGTATGTGCAGCTACTAATTTACTAATTGACTTTGCCTTCCACTCTCCACAGCCAGATGTCCAACCTGATGAACCAAGCGAGGCTGAAAGTGCTGAAGTTTCGTGATGACAAGATCATGGTTAGAGACCATGCTTACTTCCTCTGCATGTATTCAGTTTATACTTATACATGACCAACCGAATACCCCTGCTTTACCTATTGAATTGGATCCTTTTTTGAGTGGTCAATTATACAAGTCAGTGCATATTCAACTTTTGTGGTGACACGGCACTGCTTGGCACTTCGAGCAAGGTACAGGGCAATTGCTGAACGTGAAGTGCCTGTCAGTCACCACTGACAGCCGGTTACGCATTACTGCCAATGTATTTCATGTATGTGGCTGATCCTTCAGTACCTGAATAAGAGTCTTGGAAGTACATGTGGATTGGGCAACCTTGGGTCCATGACAATCAACTCAATCACTCAAATTACAGCATTGTGTGTCTCCTACTCCCTGGCTTTTTGTCTGTGTGTCTCAGGGGTTGTTGAATGAGGCCTGTGTTAGACTTGCAGGTATTTCCCAGGACCCAGCTAAGTACGCCGTCCTGTTGGAGGGCCTGGTGCTTCAGGTAAACTTGCCAACGGCTTTCAGGAGTGATCAAATATAAGTAAACTAACTATTAGCATGAACTAGGTTTGATTTGACTATGTCTTCTGAGTTCATGCTTCTCTACCTCTTAGGGATTCTACCAACTGCTGGAACCTAAAGTGACCATTCGCTGCCGGCAGCAGGATGTGGAAGTGGTTCAGGTGAGATTGAGATGAATACAATGTTGTATATTGTGGTGATGTAACAGCTTATTATGAAAAGCACAGGTCATCCTAAGAGTCTGTGTTTTGTGTTGCATTCACTATGGTTAGTGTTATTTCACTTTTTATCAGCCTTTGCTTTATTGCCTGACAGACTGCAGTTGATCATATCATCCCTATCTACAAAGACACTGTCAAGACCAACATAGTTGTCAAAATCGACCAGGAACATTTTCTTTCATCAAACATGTAAGATGATTAATATACACATCCTACACCTTTGACATTTGAACTGAATTGACAGATTCCTGATTTGTATTTATTCTTCCTTTTTTTTTAAACAAGTGTGTTTGGTGTTATTTCAACAGCTGCGGAGGAATTGATGTATACAACGATAATGGGAAGATCAAGGTTTCCAACACGTTGGAGAGCAGGCTAAACCTTATGGCCCAACAGGTGAGGAAGGCTTTTAAAAAATTGAATAGAAGGGTAATTTATTTCTAGGTATTTATAACAAGCGTATTACATGTGATCAGTTGTGTTTTCAGCAAAAAGCCTATAACTGACCTACAAAGCCAAAGTACGGTGTGAGAGCGGTGTGAGCAGTGAAACAAAGGAAAAAAGTACTTTTCTAGCTCCTGTTCTGGCCAAAGTATTATAGTAGTGGATAGCATATTGTTTAATATAATTTATGGGTGTACCTTTCCTTGATATTAAATGTAAAACTTGAGTCAAGACTTTTGAACTTTTAAAACGCACACAAAACGTAGTTTCTGCTGCTTACCTTTGGATGGCAGTATAGCCCAATAGGCAAATTATGGTTGTGAATGTGAGAAATTGGGTGGGCGGAAATCCAGATTTCAATTTTCAGTTAAGAGCTAGAGTGCCATTCTTAAATTGGGTGTTACTTTATTGCCTCTGGAGATAAAGAACAATAGAGGAAGAGGAAAGCATAGATTCTAATTTTTTCATCAGTCAACTCAGGATTTAGCTAGTGTCTTTCTGTGGTTCAAAGATGCAAAGTCTTACGTATAATAGACGAAATGACCGCAAAGTCATTTCAATGTGAGAGAATCTTGATGTATGAAATGGGCAAAGGGCAGCTCCTGTCAATGTGCTTTCCTATTTGAATGAAAGCTATGTATTGCCAGTGTACACCTGTAGTAGATACAACCATTTACGCACCATTAAATGCCAGATTAGCTAATCTAATCTGGCTAAACTGTCACTTTGCTCATTCCTATAAACTAGTCGTGTAAACCTCTTGACCTCTGACAGATGATGCCTGAAATCAGATTGAACTTGTTTGGTGTCAACCCCAACCGCAAGTTCAAGGACTAACATTGGATTTGGATTGAGCAGTGGAATGCACAACGTGACCAAAGCCTGTTCAAGGGATCCATGGCTGTATCACCGTATTGAGCAAGTGTGAGCTATTGCCTGCTCTTCATCGGGGTCAAAGAACACCCTGTGTTACCAAATGTGATACTATGGATAGATGTTCCGATATTTTTTATTTTTGTACAGAAGGTTTGAATGATATATATATATATGACATATATATATGGTATATGACATATATTTAAGGGCCTGCCCCCTTCTTCTTCTTTTATTTATTATTTATTTATTTATTTTAGCTTTTTACCTCTTCAGGCTCTGTCCCAAGGCTGCCTTGTATTACAATGTAATCGCAAATGTGTATTTTTCAGATTTTTGGGGTAACTAGGCTCGTTTGAACCTGGAACCTACTGTCCTTTGCTATTAGATTTAGGTCATCGGAGATATCGATTTCTTCTTTCTTTTGTCTACATATTTTGTAGACTGGTGCCTCTCACCAGACTGACTTCCTGGTGTGCTTGCCAAACAAATTGTTTGTTTTTGTAAGAGAAAATATCTGTGTATATGGACAGAGAATGGATGTTTATCATTGCTCTGAAGCACTTAACATGCAAAACCAAAGTAATAAAAGTGTGTGACACCAATAAATCAGCATGTTTGAGATGTCATTTATTTGCAGCTTGTAAACAAAGTTATTCTGTTCGGGCTATGTTCATTCTACAATGAAGAAAAATGTAGTAGCCTAGGTACTCTAGCCTCATCAAAATGAGTCTGGCAATACAAATGTAAAAAATGCTTTTAGTGCAACCCATTGGATTTAAGTAATTGCGAACAGTTGGCAAGACAAGGTGCCATGCTCCCTCCATGGGTCTTATCAATTATCATTGTCCTCGCTAAATTGGACGCAAGTACCAGAAAACAACATTTCAACACCTTAGATTCCACTGAACTGATTGAAGACTTAACACACAAGTTGCAATGTTGTTGGGCTAGAGACTGTCGGCAAAGATAAGGCTTTGATTGCATTTGTTCAGTTATTGTGCACACATGACATTCAAAGCGACATTTAAAAAACAATTAAACTAAGCAGTAAATGCAGCCCTAGGTTTCTCAGAAGTTTTAGTTTAAGCCCTTCTAAGCTGTGGAGAAGAGGAAGTCATGGCCACGAGACAGTGGCCCAGCGGTCTAACCTGTGGCCTATATGCAGGAAGAGAGCTGTTTGTTAGGTTACACAGTACACCGTGACTAGGATTAAAGCATTACCAGCAGATTAACAAAAGACTTTAGGGTCACGACACTGGCAGACAGCACCTCACACCTCACAATCCTAGATTACAACTGAGGAGGGTTAAGCCCCTTTTCCAGAGAAATAAATCAAGCGTTGAAATCTAAATGACTGGCATTTGAATTCAAACCAAATTCTCAGTTCAGACTCAGACATGCCATTAAGTCAAAGGCTATACAGCATTACAGTCACTTACAGTGGATGATGCACAGTTCCTTGGTCACATGACCATACAATGGTTTGATTGCTTGGCAATTTTTGCCAGTGGTCTCAAACGACTTGCAGCAGTTCTCTCCTTAACAACCAGACAATCTCTCAGGTCTTAAAAACATCCTCGAACATTCTGAAACAAGCAAGCGACAACCCAGACAGTTGGGGGCACATACCCTCAGTCGCTCACACACACACACACACACACAGGACCCTGATTAACCTATGGAACCCTGTTAACAGCATGTAAAAATCTAGAGAAACATTGGTTGGTCCACATATTAGTCAAGTCTTTCCCTCTCTGTCTCTCTCTATTCACTGCTCACTCAGTTGGGGCCTTCCTTGTCTCCACTTCATATGTTCATTTGCTGCTGAGTAACAGCAAATTATCAGTATAGGGACAACATCACCACCCATGCCAAGCACCGCTATCCCAGCAACCCTAGCACCGTCTCCCCTATACCGAGGAAGTAGACGCCCTGTGCGATGCCAAAAAGAGGAGCAATGACTAGAGCGCGACACGCCGCCCCCTTCAGGAATGCTGTTGGGCCCTCCCGCCTCATGATGCGCCTGCAGAAGCGAGAGGAGAGGAGAGGAGGGGAGGGGAAAGAAAGACACTGTCAGGAGGCTCTATACACTTCCAGTGAATATCCAGGGAGGGAATTTTATTTTATCATAGGCCATGGTCTTACCGTGTGCAGTCAACAATTCCTCTGTATGAGTCCTCCCCCTCCCCCTTCTGCAAGGTCTGCAGACGAGTCTTTATGACTGTATAGACATTTAAACACACACACACAGGAATAAACTCAGGGATGACATCATCAAAGGAAAGCTGGGCTTTTCTTTTAAATATTTATTAAATATTTAAATGAACATACAATGCACTGCCAGAACAGTGC
>OMOT01077202.1:0-11214 GCA_900312575.1 Acanthochaenus luetkenii | reverse complement strand
CCAATACTGCCTAGATATGACAGAGATTATCTGATAATTAATGCTGCTAACTGCACAGGGATCCCTCTAACTTATAACTTGGTGCAATACTAAAAAGGTTCATGTTTAACATTGACAATTGGGCCCAACTACAATTACTTTTTATTTAACAAACGTAAACAATCAGCACTGATACAACACCACAGTACTTTGGAATACAAAATTGCTCAATGTGCATACAAACTTAAGAAAACATCACATGTAAAAGTGTGCGCCCAAACATGCACACAAGTAAAGCTTCTCTAAAATTGCACTTCAGTAAAAAAAGCTAACAGTAAGCTAACAAAGGCAAATTAACAGTGACTGAAAATAACACTGTTTAATAAAATAAAAGTAGCCACAACCAGCCATCACAAGGGCCACTCTCTCTCTGCTGACTTGAGTGAAGCTAGTTTAAATATCTGCATATACAGTAGCTTCGGGTCTGACACTTCACTCGTAGTCTTTATCCTCATAGTGTTAAAATCCCAGAAGTGATGGTTTCATGCGGCCAGCACCCGCTATTGTTATCCAAAAATATTATTTGGCCAACAGAGTTTCCGTAGTAGTTTACAGAAACACGGCGCAAGGCAAACTACTAAAGGCCCGGCTACACATAACGTTTAGAGAAAATATACACACATCCACTGAAACAAGGCATAGTGCGATATGGACAAAATCTTCTATCACTATGTGGGTAATTTCATATCACGATAACAATATATATCACAATATAGTACGTTTTCTGTCAATTTGATGAATAATTTGTCAATTTGTACAAAATAACCACACGCCTCTAGAGCTGAGTATCGCCACTGATTTCCCAAATTGATTTGAAGGATATTTCAGTTACAATACCAATTTTGCTTGGATATGAAAGAGATTCTCAGAGAACTAATGTTGTAAATGTACATGGAACCTTCTAACCTGGTGCTTAAAAATATTCCCCTAAGCAATTACATTAATGTACTTTTTATTTAACATGACCTACACATTACAGCAGTGTATCAGAGACAAACAACCATATACTAATTAATAAGTAAAAAATAAACCAACAATCAGAAATTGAAAATAGTGCACGAAATCAGTTTGTTTTTTGGAACATGTTGAAAAACAGTCTTGTAAAACCTCTGGACATTGTAAACTGTAAAGTGTAAAGTCTTGAAACAAAAGCATTCATGGTGTTGTCTCACCTCTTTTTAGATTGTAAGGCTGCTTTCAAGACACCTGGGAAATGGGGGGTTTCCCACCTCGTAGTGGACGCATTTTGGATTAAAAATAACTTGAATAAATTGATACTTTTCAAAGGGCATCGATACCAAATGAGTAGTATGTGAGTATCGAAGTATTGATACCACAGTTTCGAGACGCCCATCCCTAGTGGATTGTCATTTTCTAAGTTAGCCGCATCAGCAGCAGATGGTTACTGTAAAATGATGACGGCGGCTAAGCAGTCCAGATTACAAACAGAGCCTTGCTCGCCCTCCGGTTCCCATAGAGCAGCAGGCTTCACCTCTTGTGAAAGTCAAAGTCAAAGCAGTGAAAGTAGCCGGGGAGACGGAGAGCAAGAGAAAGAGATAGAGGTGATGCCGCCGCTGCACTTGCGGGACATGCCAGGAGATGAGGGAGGACGACAGTATTTTCTGCCAGGAATGGGGGACTGGTCAGTGGCTATTAGCCGAAGTGTTGGCCGGTCTGGACTCCTGCATCACCAGCACTCCAGCCTCGATGCTTTTTTGGACACAAATGTTCTAAAAACATTTTTTTCTGTTGCCGAAGACTAATTGGAAATAGCAACCCAGACCACAGGGACCGGGAGGGCAACTTAAGTACCGGTAATGTTAACGCTAGCTAGCCAACGTGTTTTTGACCTAGGCTAACGTTAGCCTCTCTACACAAACCTATCTCTTTCCAAAGGGAGGGGGGCAGTGCATCTTGGGAATTGGAGTTAATGGAGCTATTGACTTGACTTGGCAGAGCGAGGATCAAAACCTCCAAATGTTGAAAAATCCATGGATTACATTTTTTTCTATGAGATGCAATATGCTATTTTAATCAAAAATATAACTGGTTTGATTTAGGGTAAAGCATTCCTTTAAAGATCAACTGAACTTGACCTTTGACCACTAAGACCGCAATGGGACACATTTGGAATGCACATTATAATGATATATGTGCCTTGACATAGAAGAACACCAAAGGAGTGTTAGTTATTTTGTATAACGAATGCACAACTTCTGATCAGAATAAAATGTCATGTCTGTCTACGTGTTTCTGATCAAATGTTCAGATCTTTTCATTGGATTCTGTTATTCGGGCAGATCGAAGTCGTTTCTTACAACTCAAACAAGGCCTAAAGAAATGAATGACAACAAAAATATAGAACTTCATACAATTACAAAAGTGTGCACACTTACATGCACCACATTTTGTGTTGAACCAAAGCAGAGTTGAGCTGCATTATTTAACAGGACTGACACCTCTCACTCAAATGACTCCTTCGCTGTCACACATTTCCCGAAACTAGGAACAGACCATCAACAATCAAACACAAACATTCCATCCCTCGTGGACCAATTGTCCTGCAGCTGCCGTGTGAATAGAAACACAGCATGTTCCGTGTAGAACGAGCTTTCGGTCAAATAAGACCCGCTTTGCTCATCGTCGTTTGCTGGTTCAACCCCTTCAGAATCAAGCTAGCTGATGACGACAAACACTCAGCTAATGTTGGCCGCGTTCAGGAGAATGAAACTGTCTGCAACAAACCCACAACGAGCCTGCTGGTCTCGTCTGCCGTAACAAAACGCGGGCGTGTTGGCCCTTCGCTGACGCAGGCACCATTCATTACGACCAGTTGACGTTAGCGAGCACACTTTACTGTACAGCCCTGTGAAGCCCGGCGAGGTGTAACGTGAATTGATCGAACACACATTGGCCTCAGCCCCAAAGCGATGGATAATCTGCTCCCCTTTATTTGGCATATCAAGCAAACTTGCCCCGTTCATGTCCGACTTGTTTTTGTCGTTCCTGTCGATCTCCGTCTCTCGCGCTGACAAAACCCCCACAATCCGCCGCCGGTTCGGAGGCGTGTCTGGTCCGTTTCATACGGTTGTCCTTTCTCTCGCCCCGGGAATACTTTGTCCGAGTGAATGTGTCCTTCGGTGTCTGCTGTGTTTCAAAAGTCATCCGCCGACGCAGCTACCACAGCTCTTCTCCGCCACATTGCAACATGGCATTGGGGACAGGAAGGGTCGTCGCTTCACGTCGCCCTCTAGAGGTTGTGTACAAACCGCAGGGAGGCGGGTTCTGGAAACGGAAGGGGTTCCAACCCGGAAGCGATGGGACAGGAAGGGTTTCTTACCATTGCCAATAATGTTTAAAAGCCTACTTTTACTTCTACTCCATCTTTCGATATTTTTATGATTTCAATTTTTTTTTCATGCACCCATGTCATAGTTGAAGTTGACCCGGATGCAGTGGGTGTGTTTGTTCACACACATGACTAGGGCTGGTTAAAGGCACTGACATCCCCATTTGATTTCGATTCACAAGGTCCCGATTTGATTTGATGTTGATTTAATTAGGGGGTACTTCAGTTACAATACCAATACTGCCTAGATATGACAGAGATTATCTGAGAATTAATGCTGCTAACTGCACAGGGATCCCTCTAACTTATAACTTGGTGCAATACTAAAAAGGTTCATGTTTAACATTGACAATTGGGCCCAACTACAATTATCTTTTATTTCAAATTTACTTTTTATCAGCACTGATACAACACCACAGTACTTTGGAATACTAAATTGCTCAAAGTGCGTACAAACTTAAGAAAACATCACATGTAAAAGTGTGCGCCCAAACATGCACACAAGTAAAGGTTCTCCAAAAACATACAGATTGTTCAAACATTTTCATTTGATATGGAGATGGACTTCATTTCATTCTGAGTGACCAAACCCAACTACCAAATAAATCCATATAATTCTGGGCTAGTGGGGCCCATCATTTTACTTTCAACCTTGTAAATACTTTAACCATCACCGTAATCTAATTATTCACAGTGAGTATTGTGTACATGTAAATGTAATGTACTTTATGTGTCCTAGTGACTCCTAAAACATCTAATGCCCCATGGTTGGGAAATGTGTAATAGAAATTGGCTGCAGTGTTACGTGCTATGAAACCTTTTGGGTCTTTCCATCACTGCCATTTCAGTATAAGGTAACGCACATAACACATGAAGTTGTATTACTAAAAAGGTTCCGAGTAATTTTCATGACGTTAAGGGGATAATTTACCCTAAATCGATGTTACCTCAATCTTGTGAAACATTCCACCCCTCCCTGAGTCTGAACATATGTTTTTTGTGCGTGTAGCTGCTTCTGAGACATTGATATAGGATGTCGTCCGTAAAAGTAAAAGTCAGGAAGGGCTTCTTACCATTGCCAATAATGTTTAAAAGCCAACTTTCTGTCACATCTGACTCAGTCTGTCTTTTGAGTTTTTTGAGTTTCAATGAAACGTATAACAAAATACAAGTGTTGTAATTGACATATTTGTCAGTTTCTGTTGTCAGACCAGTAAAAGACCGTAAAAAAAGTCACTTGATTCAGGGTCACAACAGGCTAGTAATTATGCATCATACTTGTGATGTCAAAAAGGCTAAACACATTTTCTGGATTTATTGTAAGATTGATCTGCACTTCCTTTTGATTAGATTGATGTTCTCCATTACAGTGGATTTTATATATTGCTCTTTATTATTGTTCGTTGGGTTCTTTGAAAAAAGTATACTTAAAGAATGGCATTATTTATTGTTGTTTACCTTGTTGAATTGTATTAATTATTTTTTTAAGCACATTTTTGGTCTTTTGTCTAAAATATGTGGGGGAATCAGATTTATTGTCACGTCACAATTACACAAGTATAAATATGAGTGAGTTGCAGCTTTCTGAAATAGCCTGCACAGTACAAATAAAATATAACATTTTAGCCAGTAATAAATTAGGATGTGGGGAAAGTCGATGTAATTGTAATATATATGACTGCATCTTGAAAAAGGAACAGATAAAGTGATTGGATTGTGATGAAAATCATGAAGTAGGGTAAGCAATGTGTTCACAAAGGATCAAGGAAAGAATAGTTGCAAGATGGTTGTCTAAAACATTTTAAAGTCTCGGTTGGCACTCTGAATCAATGGGTGGCGGCAATGAAGTTCATATATGGTTCCGAAAATGAGGAAGAAGAAGAAGAAGAAGAAGAAAAAAAACGCTGAAGAAGAAATAGCAGCAGAAGAAGCAGAAGGAATAGACGAAGAAGAATGTCCAAGTCGTCACTTCCGACTGAGCTCTCGCTGGGTCACGTGACACTGAATTAGCTCGCCGTCTCTGCAATCTTTGCTGTTTGTATTAACATCAGAGCAATGACAACAATCTCGTCGTTATCAGTTTGTTTTCGTCATGAGGCGTCGGACGGCTGTTTGAAGACCCATTTTCACCCGCACGGGGTGAGAAATGTGACTGTGAAAATCGCAGCTGTCGGGCTGCATGTCACGTGACCAGCATGCGACTGAGCGTTTGATAAAAGATGGCGTAAAGCGATTGAAGAGCAGCGGAGCGACGAGGACAACAAACCTCGAACTGCTGCGTTAACTGGAGTGCCGCCGACTGCGACCGCGACCTAGAGCGGCTGTTAATTGTCAAGTAAGTTGATATGCACGACATTTCTTTTGATACTTATTTAGCGTCTCGTGTCATTGCAAATATATCCAGTTGCTGCTGTGCGGTGAAGGAAATGTTAAGTTCGTTATTTGATTGTGGCTGCGAGTCTGCGACAGCGACTGAAATTCGTAAACGTTACTCGCTAACATTAGCTAGCCACACGGTGACACAGTGAGCGTGACTGAGCATCGTCAACATCAAAACAATGCGAGGGGTAATTGGCTAGCTAGCGTACCCAGCAACTCACTAGGTCGGAAGGACATAACGTGAGATGAAGCCCCAACGTTAGTGGTTACTTTGCTAAATCTTTGTACTGTTTTAGCTTGCTACCCATGACTTAATAATATTACGTTAATTTGGCCAGCATTCATATAACGTAACTACAAATGCATTCAATGTTAACATAACATTAGCTAACGCCCAACGTTATTCAGAAGCGAAGTTATAACGGCAAGCAAACCCCAGGTAATGGATAACGTTACTAACGTTATGTGCGTGATACAACGGGAAGAAATGTGACTAACATTTGCTAGTTAGCTACTCGTTAACCAAGCTTACTTTGTTGCGGTAACATTATGTATGGGAACATCTAACCACATGTGTCGCTAGCTACATGGTGCTTGGTCACATTACGGCTAAACGTTAGCTAATGTTAGCTAGACATTTGACTTCACTGTTATGTCACTGTCATTACATCGAAGTGAATGTGTTTGAGTTCAGTCAGCTTTCTGTTACTTAGCAAAGCTAACGCAGCCAAGCTATATACCAGGCCAAGTTAACTGGTATAATAGTGCAATGACTTTATTCGATTAATGGTTAGTGTAGCTAGCCGTTTGCCGAAATGTCTAAGCAGTCCTCATACGTTATTGCAGCATGATTGCACTAACATTAGCTGGCTATGCTAACGGAGATCGCGGGGAGGGGGGACTAAGTGAGTCAGAGGGACCAGGAAGTTGAACACCGTAAAGCCGTGCATTGCAAACACGTGTCTTGGTTTGGGTCACTTTGGATCAAGTCTCAGGCTCTCGGTGACAATCCTGGTTTATAAACGTTACTGTAACGAATCGATGACACACAGCGTGAATTAAGGTAACTTGAGGCAGTGTATCATTTCAGTGTCTTACTAGTGTGCGCTGTGGGGGGAGAGCCGGTATGGCAACAGTTGTAATGGCATGAACATTGTACAGTCTGTTTGAATCACTGTAGCGCAGTACACTTGGAACAATGGACCATTTACCTTTTTATACAGGGTAAATGTGTAAATTACATCACATCTGGGATTTATTTTGTGAACCTCATATTGATTTTGGGCTGCTTGTTTGTTGATTCTTCTACATGTGTGTTACACATGTTTAATTTCCTTTATGCTTTTTGTTTGATATATTGATATATTATTTACACACAATTACTGTGTTGCATTCCCTTTTCAAACTGATTTTGTTACTTCCTTTTCCTTATGTGTCACTTGTAGTAATGACACCATAGTTATCCGAGGCAGGGTTCTACTGCAAAGCAGGGAAAATGTCTTGTAGTTGCTTGAATTTATTATTATTACTATCCTCCTGTATTTTGTCCCATAGCTCAAGCAGATATTTATATTTTTGTTTCTCAATGTCGTGTCCTATTTCCCCCCAAATGGAATGCATGAGTTCAGCATGAGAACCTTAAATTATTTCACACCTTTTCTACAATAAGAAAACATTTGTAGAGGTTGTTTGGTATGCATACCCCTTCTGCACAATCTTGCATACTCTTCCCTACAGTGTATGACAATGACAACCCATTCAGACTTTTTCCAGTCCTTGGTGCCATGCAGTGAAATGTATAAGCAATATTTTGATAACATTTTATCATTGAGCTTTTGGGATGGTAGTTCATTATTTATACATATGAATATTGTCAGCTCTCTGTTAAATATGCTAATGTAAGTTTATATGCATTTTTCTTGCAGATGGATCCTGGACAGGATTTACTTCTAACAGCCCTAAGTGAGAGTGGCATTTGCCCAAATGATGTGTTTGATGTTGATTCTCAGGATGTTGCACAGCCCTCTACAACCCAGCAAGTAAGTTGATCTTAACAGGGCTCACCTTAGTGACATCAGAAATTACATTTTCTTTCCTGCATGACTGCCTTCATGTTGTCAGATTTCCCGCTTCACTTTTCCCTTATGAAAGCAGCTCCAGTGATTTATTTTCATTACTTATGTTAATGGTCTTATTTATGGCCCTCTCCCAGTCTATCTCCATCAGTGCCCTGGATGTTGGTTTTGGGGCTGAGGCAGTGGGAGCTGTTAGAACTGAGACTGCAGCTCCACTCCCCATAGTTACTATCAGGGTAAGACTACAAAACATTAATTTCCCCTAAGTAGAAAACAAAAAACCATGGACCTCATTCTGGAACATTTTCTTAAGTGTCTTCTTAAATATTTTCTTATGAACTTCGTAAGAACAAATCTAAGAAACAGCCCCGCCGGATTAATGAACGCGTGGAAATGTGTTCTTAACCCTCGAATTGTTCTCAGCTGCAATCCTCCAATGAGGAATGCCACTGATTCTTAAATTGAATGCGCGCCTCGCCAGCTCCTTATGAGGGCATGTCCGGGTTTTTGCGTTGCTTGTTCCACCGACCGTTTCCCCTGAAAATTATAATTTGTAATATAGTTTTACGTTCCATAAGTGTAATGTTACGCATCAACTATTTCAAATGTTGTACACTGGCATTACGCACAGTTACCAGTTTGTATGAAACTTCAGTAATTCCATTGATTGTGGTCCTGAGAAATGTCATTCTACTGTATGTGTATGGATATGGTTGGAATGACAAATAAACAAACTTGAACTTCTGTAAAGTCCTTTGAGACATGCTTGTGATAAAGGGCTGTATACATAAATGAACTTGAATTTGTATTGCACGTCGTACTTAGTGAGTCTCTCCTTCTCACTGAGCGCTCACGTTGAATACAATGCCAAGTTGTTAATTGTCTGAGTCACTTTTAGTGCAATACAATTTCAAAGAAACGTCTTGCAAAGACTTTAATGCTCAATTGATGAGCAATCGGAAACTGCTGGGAAAGATCAGCTCTTCAGACATATTTGGACAGGCAGACAAGACTGGGGAAGATTGAATAATAATTATGTCCTTTTAAATACATGAGTAGGCTACTTGTGGATCTTGATAGGTCCTGCTATATTATGTAGGCCCATATGATATATTTTAGTTATGGATATTCACATGTTTATTTTTTACATCTATTATCTGGGGGAGTGTTTATTGGTCCTAGTCTTGAATTAAGAAATGTATTGTAATTGTAATGCATTTATTCTAATGATTATAGTAATGCTATTAGAACATTGTTTATTCTATTGGTGTCTTGTAATCCCGTGTGGGATGGGCTACTTATGTGTAGCAAGACACGAAAATAAAATCTACTTATGTGTAGCAAGACACGAAAATAAAATCATTCATACATACAGAATGTAGATGTGTCCGTTCTATTCCACTATGGCTATATCCACGTTTAGTGCTTATTTATTCATTAATTGCCATTTGCAGTGTTGGTGTAGTGCTTTTATTTATTTCATCACAATGCCGCGTAGAATCATGACTATAAATGTGTAACGTAATTGTTAATGATACAAATAGTGTCGTATTAATTCTTATTTAAATCTGAGGATGTCTGTAGAATTGATGTGAAGGCATGATTTCTCACAAATTCAGCCCCTAGGAACATGGCGCGTTACAGTCTGGCTGACTTAAGACTGATCTTTCGTGGTCTTAAATCCTGTTCTTAGCTAAGAGCGAATCCCATATACGAAACCGTTCATGAATGCTAGAATTGTCCCGGAAACTTTGTAAGTGGACATGAGAAGAAATGTCTTATCTTTTGCGTAAACGCATTCCGGAATGAGGTCCAATGCTCTTTTGCAGCCTATGTTTTTTTCTTCTTCTTTATTCTCTGGTATGTATTATTAAGATCATTCTTTCTCTCTATCCCGTGCCTCTCCATAATATTTCCAACAGCACAAACCTCAGCCATCAACCACCACGTTTGTCTTAAATCAACTGAATCAGTTGCCATCGCTAGGAACTGTTGTGACCAAACAATCGGCTACCAACCCTATCAAACACACCATAACTGTAACTAAGGTGGTACATGTTACTACTGCAGCCCTGCGGGGTTCATCATCCTCTTCCACAAGTGTTCCTCCTTCAGTGTCCACAGTGGTGCCTTCTAACAGAGAGCAGGTAAGTGTGTGGAATACATGGAAGTCTTTTGTCCTAGAAAATCAAAAATCATGACACTGCCGGACAGCACAGAGAATGGTAATTCCTTTGGTTTTGCTGCATTTTCTTTTCTTTCTCGGATTCAGCTGAAGGACCTCCTTAGGACCAGCAGTGTGAAGGGCACTGGTCTAAAGAGCAACAGTCTGATGGAGCTCATGAAGCTGAAGCCCCCACCTGACATTGCCCAACCAGTAGCTACGGCAACAGCTACAGGCCTGAGTAAGTTATAGAAACGTGCTATTACATTACATTACATTACAGCATTTAGTAGACGCTTTTATCCAAAGCGACTTACATTACAGCATTCAACAGACGCCTTTATCCAAAGCGACCTACATGTCATACCATTGGCGGAGGCAGCCTTGCAAGGTACCAACCTGCTCTACGGGAGCAATTTGGGGTTTAGGTGTCTTGCTCAAGGACACTACGACAGATTTGTATTTTGTTCCTGGGAGGAGCTGGACTCGAACCGCCGACCTTGCAGTTGCCGGGCGGGAACTCTACCTCCTGAGCTACTGCCGCCCCCATACAAGTACATTCACATTGCATGCATCATACACATGGTACATCACATCATGCACCACACTACACACAAACACATATATTTGCTATAAGATTGTTCACGTGTATGTACCTGCTGTACCCATTGAATTGTTCAGGTTTACAAATGGTTTTCCAGCATGATTTCACAGCCAATTGTAAAGGACTGCATTTGGTAACATTACATGTTCTAAATGTCCCCAAATAATTTGGTCAGTTAGGCCCTGTTCAAAATCTTAGACAATGGAAAGTTGAAGTTTGCATTGAATATCCATTAACCCAATATATCTCCTGTCCAAAGGTGGCATGCAAGCTACTGTGCCCCAGAGTGCTGCATTTTGCAACAGAATTTTCCTTTTTTCCTCTGGTCAAACGGTACCACTCGCAAAAACGGTTAACATTTTTTAAATCCGTTACAGCCTCAGATTACATGATTGATGATGTTTGTTGTCACATACTGTCAGTACTTGTGTAAACCCTTAAGCCCGACGGACCCGCCGTCTCGATTTGTTTTTTAGCATTAAAATGGGGATCTAACGCTTCAAAAACATCCTCCCTAGTGTATTTGGTCCAAGCAAAAGCTGATGGGCAGTCATCCAAATGTTTGAGTTCCAAAATACAAGATCTTGAAATGGAGGAGGCAGTA